>PVHY01013561.1:0-40995 GCA_004024945.1 Uropsilus gracilis | reverse complement strand
CCAGGGTACCACAGACTCAAGCAATCCCCAGCCTCAGCTTCCCAGGTAGCTGGGATTACAGGCATGCGCCACCAAACCCAGCTATTTTTTGGAACTAGGTCTCACTATACGGGCCCCATGCGGGACTCGAACCGCGATCCCTAGCCCCTGCCGCTTCTTAGGCTGAAGCTTACAAGCACGAGCCACCGTGCCCGGCCCAGGCTGAGTTTCTTGAGTAAGAGCCTTAACTGTTGTCCACAAGTAGAATTCCTTCCCCTTTTCCCAGGGAAAGTCTCTGTGCCGCCTCTCAACTTGATTTAATCAGGCCTACTCCGGTGGCGCCTGCATTTTTTAAGTTTATTATTATAAACTTGTTTTCTAAATCCTACTATCTTACTGAATTTGTTTACTAATTATAGTTGTTATTCAGTTGAATCTTCTGAGTTTTCTAGATATGTAATCTTAGTATTATGATAATTTTACCTCCTCCAGTTCAAATTTTATACCTGTGATTTCCTTCTCTTATTTAAGTACTTAAGCTGCTACCATCATAAACAATGTTTAAAAAATAGTGGGCGACCTTTTATTGTTTCTAACTTTAATGGGAAAACTTCTGGATTTTGCCTACTAAGCATGTTACTGACTTCTAAGTTGAACAAGAACTAACATCACTTTAAGGAAGTTGTTGTTGGGTTTTTATCAAAAATAGATATTAAGTTTAGTTGTGCCTTTCAGTATCTATGAGGAAAATCATTCTCACCTTTGCTCTAAAAATATGGCTGTTAATAGTCTACAGTATTGACCCCATCCTTACATCCCTTGACTAAACCCCAGCTGCTTCATGTATGTTCTTTGATAGTAAATTCCTTTCATATGATTTGTTAGTAATTTCCTCAGAGTTTTTTGCACTGATACCTGTAAGTGAGATGATTCTGTGCTTCTCTAGTTTAGAAAAATCTGTAGATTTTATACCTGTGTGATTTGGAAGTTTTCCTTTTTGTCCAAAAAAGTTTAAACAGTATTGGAATTACTTAATTTTTTTTCTCTTTTAAAAGTCTGGGCCCATGCTTTTTTGACCTTCTTTTGGTGGCAACAAAGGGAGAGGTAGTTCTGCTGATTTTTCTCTATCAGCTGTCCTATGATGATGAAGTACATGAACTCTTGAGCTGTACTATACAGATTCAGATCCTTGCTCAGCCACTTTGCTCAGCCATCCTTGCTCAGTGATTAAATGGTTACTTAATCACTCTACTCCTTAGCTTCCTTGTCTATAAAATAAGGATTATAGCAGTACAGACCTCGTAGGATTAAATTGGCTAATACAATCAAACACTGTATAACTCCTGGCACTTACTAGAGTAAATGATCAGTATATATTAGCTCTTTTTTTTTTTTGAGACTAGGTCTTGCTATTTTTTGCCTGTGAAACTGCAGGCTCACATTGCCCAGGTACCAAAGACTCAAGCAATCCCCAGCCTCAGCTTCCCAGATAGCTGGGATTACAGGCACATCACCACACCCAGCTATATTTTTTTTGGAACTAGGTCTTGCTATGTGCCCCCGGCAGGACTCAAACCGTGATCCCTGGCCCCAGCTGCGGCTTCCTAGGCTGCCACTTACAGGCATGCACCACCATGCCCGGCCGATATTAGCTCTTTCTGTCGTGCCTTTTCTTGGCTATTGCACCATTATTCTTTGAGAGTATTGGACATAATTCTAAAGTCACACCTTGCTTCCATTTTCTTAGATTACATATTTTCCATCTCTGGAGAGTGATACTCTTTTAAATAAGCTAGCTGTGCTCTTAAGCCCTGTAAGCCGCCTGAAGCATGGTATTATACCTAGTTGGAGATCATTTTCCTTGATAGAAAAACAAAAGATTCAGAATACAGGCTTTGAATGTGCTGCTGGCGTAGCTGAGAAGACCTTGGTTACTTACCTTTTTTTTTTTTTTTTTGAAACTGGGTCTTGCTATTTTTGCCCATGGAACCGCAGGCTCTCGTTGCCCACAGACTCAAGCAATCCCCAGCCTCAGCTTCCCAGGTAGCTGGGATTACAGGCATGCACCACCATACCCAGCTATTTTTTGGAACTAGGTCTCACTATACGGGCCCCAGGCGGGACTCGAACCGCGATCCCTAGCCCCTGCCGCTTCTTAGGCTGAAGCTTACAAGCACGAGCCACCGTGCCCGGCCTTACTTACCTTTTTGTTGTTGTCGTCTACAAGGCTCAAGTCATACCTACTCAGCTCCCTATTGGTCTTCTGTGTTCCTGCTTCCATCTTTTGATCATGGCTCTTTGTAAAACCTGAGCTGATCAGAGCTCATCATGTGCAGTCAAAATGACTCATTTAGTTTGGCTCATTTTCTCTGCCATTTAAATCATATGTGGTATTAGAACTCTGCTTTTTAAAAGTGTCCTACTTGAGGCCGGGCACGGTGGCTCGTGCCTGTAAGCTTCAGCCTATGAAGTGGCCGGGGCCTGGGGCCCGTAGCGAGACCTAATTCCAAAAAAAAAAAAAAACAGCTGGGCGTGGTGGCATGCGCCTGTAATCCCAGCTACCTGGGAAGCTGAGGCTGGGGATTGCTTGAGTCTGTGGTACCCCGGGCAATGAGAGCCTGTGGTTCCACGGGCAAAAATAGCGAGACCAAGTCTCAAAAAAAAAAAAAAAAAAGTGCCCTACTTGACTTTGGGGGAAAACTACGTTCTAGGATTTAAGGACACATAATATGTGATGATAGCCACTGTTCCTTTCCATGGTGTTATCCTCTAGAAGGACAGTCATTCGTCTTAGTCCTTTCCCAACTGGACTGAATAAAGCCTAGTTACAGATTTGTTCTTCACTTGTTCTTCATTTGTTCTGCTAGCCCTGTGGTCCAGGGCTAGCAGATTAAGTTGTTGTTTTGCTACCATCCCAGTCTGGCTAGGTTCATCATCATTTCTAGCAGCTAAAGAACAATCTCAAGACCTCTTGGCATTATTTTCACAGGGTTTTTAATAGTGAGCAGGGGAAATCAGCTAGTACACAGCAACTTGAGTTTCTCCTCTCCACAGGGTGGAACCGCCCCTTTAGCGTCTCCCTTCTAGACCCAGGATATGGGTGCGCACACCCGTGGGGCTCAGGTGTGTACAATCGTGGGTAGGGTGCAGTACCACAGTTATTGGAAGTCGTAGTTATTCATAGAGGCTAATGGGGGAAGAGTGTGGAAAAATCCTGATAACTCATTTACCCTGTAGTTGGGAATCTGTTTTGCTGAGGGATTCATTTCTGAAGTTCACCTGTTTCCCAGAGGAGGAGAACCTTTGACTTGCCCGTATCTGGCAATTTTGGGGCCTCAGTTTTACTTCTGTGTTCACCCACCACTAACGACTTTTTTCCTGGTCTTTACCCCTTTTTGACAGTTAGCCTTAAGATGCTTACGACCTGTTTCTCTCAGTTGGATGCAGAATTATTGAGTTACCTCTGTAGGATGTTTAAAAGTTTGTGGCTAAGGCTTCACACACCTGGGATAGTTTCAAGAAAAATCGTGCATTTGATTTCCTGAGGTTTTTAAGCATCAGCTCTCACTGGGTGAATAGCGCTGGTCACTAGGGTGTCCTACGAGAACATACCTTAAGGAATCCAAGGGAGGAGTGATGTGGAACAATGTGGTTCTGGGACGTGGTGAATGATGCCTTCGGGGAGCGTCTATAGTGTGGTCTGGAGCTCTGAGCAGGAAGGCGTTTTCTAAAATCTGAGGGGTTTAGCAGGAAACTTCCTAATGATTTAAATCCTTTAGGGTTTTTCAAATCAGTATCTAATGCATTTGCAAAACATTCCCATAGACTCATCTGGCCAGCCAGCAGCAGGCTAAAATCAATCTTTGTACAAGGTGTTTGTTTATAATTTATGGAGTAGATAGGAAGGCAGAGCCATCTGCTGCTCCAGGCATCAGTATTTCTTACCCTTCCCATTCCCTGCTAGGGCATTTTTACTTGGAAATCATTTATAATTAGGAGATTACATTGCAGAGTCTGGAACATGGCTTCCTGCAGTCTCTTGTATCCTTTTTGTCTCTCTCTGGAACTGACCCATGAAGCTCTTAAGCAGTTTTGATTTGAAAAGTCCTTCCTGCCTTTTCTTCCCATCCTCAGCTGCCCAGTTTAACGGTCCCATCATCCTTCCCACCATGTGCTTTTTTGCCTTTTAAGTGCTGAGCAAGTTGCTCCAGCTGCAGCTCAGCGATCATGGGCTGTTGAGTAAGGCAGCTGTGTTCAGTGTGGGCCACACCTGGAACTGACTAAAGGTGCAGATTATTAGGAAGGCAGGTATGCTCACCACTGTACACCGATGCAGGTGCAGATTATTAGGCCTCACCCCAGCATTATGGTTCAGGAAGCCCTCCAGGTGATTCAAATGCATGCTGACACTTGATGACCTCAGTAGTGGAAGGCAAGTCAAGGATATAGAAGACTAGTGGTGTGTGGACTACAAGTGTCTTGGCTACTTTTCACTACACTTATTTCTCTGCTTTCTTATATTATTGTTGAATTTAAAAAAAAAATGACTTGCCCTTGTCACTGCTGCATTACTTTCCTATGACTAAAGAAAACAAGTTAACAGAACCAAGAACTCTCACTCTACAAATTAACTCCTAGAAATTTCAGTCTGGAGAAGCTGCTCTAAAAGTGAATTGAAGCAGTGACCATCACCATTGTAATTGAGTGTTTCCATTTCCAAGTGGGAAATTAATAGACAACAAGCTGCAAATATAAGTTGATAATTGGAGCTCTGAAATAAAAATGAAATTGTAAACACACCACCCGATGCTCACTGAACCAAAGCAACCAGGCCACTCTGTGCTACCCTATCTCTTTCTTCAGGCTAGATGTGAAGCCCCAGTTCACTAGCTGCAAAATAGCTGACACTGGACATGCTGCTGGAGCGGCTATTTTCATTTGGAGCATGCTGTTTTCATTTGCCATGCGCCTGTCTCTCATATGCTGACTGCAGTAACTGGGAGCAGTTGTGAATTGGGTGGAGTAGGGGGAGGAGACACAATTTGGGAGATGGCCACTGCCTGGGAATGATCATAACATAGTATAAACACAAACACAGTGGATGGGATTTGAGGCTGACAAGATGCGTTTTGTCTATATGCCCAGTTTTTTAGGGGCTTACAGCCAAGCTTTCCAGAAGTAGGAAAACCTTACTTGTATATTCTTCTTCCCAGGCCCCCCTTTCTCCCTGCAGAAATTAGTCTGGCAGTAAGCAGTTAGACTCTCTTATTGTGTTGGTGGTTGGTTTTGAGGGTCCTTAGAGGCTTTTGCGTGTTCGAATTGCATGAAACAGATGAGCTAGTTCTATCTAATAGTATAGTAGAAATGCCTACTGTGATAAAATACCCACCAAGCATTTTTGAGCATTAAGTGTGGATAAATAGTAACTCTACAAAGCTGTCTGAAAGTCCAGAGTCCCACCTCCTCCTCAGTTTATTTTCATGTCTGACTTAATTTTCATCATCTCTTTATTTTCTCTTTCTCCCTACCTTTGGTGGTTACAGCCTACACATATTTTGGAAGGTTGTGCCCGCCTCAAGGTTAGAAAACCAAGATGGACTTACTCCCTGAGCTTCCCTCAGTTCCTTTGGTTCTATGTCCCCGACTGGAATCATGTCAATCCAGGGGAGGAGGAAGAGCTTGTCATCATTTTGGCACCAGGCTTGGGACCCTGAGTAAGGAGCAGACGGTCCCAGTGCTAAGTAGATAAATCTCGCCATACAGGCTAGAGCAGATGGCGGGTTGGAAGTTGAACAGTACAGAGCCCTAATGGTGATAGCAGCGAGTGTTTGGATGTCATTATTTTATTAGTTAGCAAACAGAGCCGTCCTTGTGGTCCCTCCTCGGTTTTATGTGTAATAGTGCTGTAAGTGTCATCCCCCAAGAGCTGGCACAAGAGCCTAACCAATGTGTTCCCATGTCTTTTTTGGTCTCCTCTATCTCTGTGACTTCATTAACAACATGTAGGGAGGCCGGGCACGGTGGCTCGTGCCTGTAAGCTTCAGCCTATGAAGCGGCCGGGGCTAGGGATTGCGGTTCGAGTCCCGCCTGGGGCCCGTAGTGAGACCTAGTTCCAAAAAAAGAGCTGGGCGTGGTGGTGCGCGCCTGTAATCCCAGCTACCTGGGAAGCTGAGGCTGGGGATTGCTTGAGTCCGTGGTACCCCGGGCAACGAGAGCCTGCAAAATAGCAAGACCTAGTCTAAAAAAACCTAGTCTAAAAACCGAGACCTAGTCTAAAAAAAAAAAAAAAAAAAAAAAACCACATAGGGAAAAGGGGATGAAAATACTTTTAGAAATCACTGAACCCTTGATCCCTTATATTTTCAGGTCTCTGAAAAGCTGTTCTTTATTTTCCTTAAGGTAATTTCCTGTGGAAATTGACCCTTGACCGCCAAGGTCATGCCTTTTGTCTTACTGGAGTAGATCTCCTGGACCCTGGAGGACAGCTCAACTGGCCTCCCCCTCCTTTTTTTTTTTTTTTTTTTTTTTTCCCTGTTTACTATCATACCTCTGGCCACAGACATTCAAGCAATCGCTTTCTGACAAGGGTAAACATTTCTTTACATCTGCATAGGAAGTAGATCTCAATGAGATAAATCCCAAAGGAAGTCAGTCCCTTTGGATATGCTGTGCTCTACTGCTCGAGCCCATGGCATCTACTTCAGCCCAGTTCTCACAGGGGGTTGAACAGTAAACTTCAGAGAGGGACTCAAAGGGAACTTGAAACAAAGCGTGCAGGCACAGTGCTGGTGCTGGCCAACATCTCGCATCAGCCCCATGGTGTAGAGCAGATTCTCCCTGCCAGGAGACATCCCTCCACCTACTAACTTCTACAGAACCTGCTGCCTGGCTGGCCCTGTGCTTTGTTCTCCCTAACAGCTCTGTGCAAACCCACAGACAGTGGCTTAGGGTTTGGATAAGGCTGTCATCAAGCCAGGGCCAGGCTTTGTTCCTCTTTGTCCTCTCTTTGTGGCGTTTGAGGGTGGTGTTAGCAAGGAGCTTTCCAGAAGATTGAGTCTCTAAACATTTCATTCTCTTCAGTGAGAAAGTAAGAAAGACACAAATTTGTGAATTGAATTCCTTATCCAGATCCCATAGCAGGTGTGGAGTAGGATTCTTGCTCCAGGAAGCTTTACCACTATCGTGGGTTGACATTTTCATTCATCTTAGTTTCGATCTTTTGGACAGTAATAGCTGTTGAGTGGCTCTCCAGGAACAAATTTTAATAATCTTTCCTTATCTCCTCTCTCAAATGATGTTTCCTAAGTGTGAACTAAGACTCAGCAGGTGGTTGTAGTTATGTTGACAATCTGTAGTTTCCTCTTAAAGTGATAGAAGAGACATATTTTCCTGTCTCTTGTGTTTCTTGCTCCATGATAATTTAGTTTGATTGACCTGGCAGCTTCAAGCATGTCTATAGAGAGTGTTCAGGTCCTCAGGAAGGCCCCTGAATTTCTCGATTCTCCCACAGATTTTCACACTCCAAACTTTTTAACCCCCTTTTCTTTCTTTCTTTGATGCAGCCTCTGTGAATGTGCTGGTACAAAACTGCAAGATCTACAATGATGCCAGCTGTGACATTTCTGCAGATGGCCAGCTTCTGGCAGCTTTCATCCCCAGTAGCCAGAGGGGCTTTCCTGATGAAGGCATCCTGGCAGTGTACTCCCTGGCCCCCCATAACCTGGGTGAAATGCTCTACACCAAGCGATTTGGTAAGAGATAGGAAGCCCAACCTAGTGACAGAAGAATGCTGGTACCTTGACAATGGGCATCCCTAGGTGAGGCATGTTGTAGGTGGGAATAATGGTGACATACTGCCCCTGCTTCACTGGGCACAGGCCAGAGGAAGATGGCTTTACAAGAGTCCTGACAGCAGAAGAATCTCAGGAAAGGAGCCCTCCCTACCTCTGTAATATCACCAGTTGGAATAAGAGAGGCCAGGACTAAGGGAGGTGGCTTTGGTCAGGCTTGGGGAGGTCACTCAGTCACACAAAAGGCAAAATAGTTGTCTCCTTGATCCAGTAATGCCACTTCTAAAGATATAATTACAGAACTTTACAAAAATTGATTATACACAGATATTCACAGCAGTGTTATTTATCATAGAGAAAAATTTTGAAGAGAAATTAACTCTACAAAATTGCGTAAATAAATGATGTGCTTTGATAGGAGGATACTATTTGGCTTTAAAACACTCCTTTAAAAAAATAAAATAAAATAAAACACTCCTTTAGAGGAATATTTAATAACAGAAGAATGTTCATAATGTATGAGGTGAGAAGATAGTGGTACAGCATACCAGTTTATCAGGTACTTTCTGCATGTCAAGCATAATACTCAGTACTTTACATGCGTTCTCACTACAGTCCTTGAGTTAATCTCAGGATGACCAAATGAAGGTGAAGATGGTGGGGGAGGCACATTAGGGATGCAAGTGATTTCCATGGAATGGCAAGAACTATGGATGATGTCTCTCTGTTCTGTTGGCCTCAGGTCCCAATGCCATTTCAGTGAGCCTGTCTCCAATGGGCCGGTATGTCATGGTGGGTCTAGCCTCACGAAGGATCCTGCTGCACCCCTCCACGGAGCACATGGTGGCCCAGGTCTTCAGGCTGCAGCAGGCTCATGGCGGTGAAACTTCCATGAGGGTGAGTACCTCTGCTTGTGCCCCCACTGTTGGGCAACTCTCTGGATTAGCAGGGCCATGAAAGCCAGTGGTGTCGCCTCTCAGCCAAGACCAGAGCTTGTTATGCTCATGAGTAGTGAGAAAAAACACCAGTCCAGCCTACTGAGCAGCAGGTTTCACTTTGGGAAGCTCTGGATTAGTAGAAGGCAAGAGCTTTCTCACACCCTGGATCATGAGCTGGCATCTCCAGAGACCTGAAAGTGTGTACCTTTGGCTAATGACCGAACTGAATGTTTCATTACCGCAACTTAAGACCTTTGGTCTGGAGATATGTAAAGAGTCCAGTAAAATATTTATGCTTAAAAAAAGTATTTTTTGAGGAAGATACAAAAAGCAGCAAATGGTATCCATAAAGTGTTCATCTCTCTGGGTTGTACTGTGATGTGAGCTAAGGGCTTTGAGCTGCTGCCCTCCTCTTAGCCCTCCTGTCCATTTCACCAGCCGAGAAAGGTCTGGGAAAGGTGATGCTCTCGCAGCAGAGGCTCACCTCTTGCATTGACGTTAGGTGTTCTGGGCACTGTGGGATTAGTGGCCTCTGAAGCCAGGGCCTGACTGAGCTGCCCACATCCCATGGGGCCTCATTTGGCAAGAATTTGTCAGGGGGAGTCAAACATCTGAACATTTCTCTAATTAAATGGTATTTAAGTTCTGTCTCAAGCTAAAATCCTGTGAATTCCCTTAGCACTTTGTGTAGCCTGTGCCATTTATAGTTGTATGCGCTTGTTTATGTTTTCTTTAGCCATGTGCTGTGTGTGCTTAATCCACACAATTAGGTTTGGTGTAAGTTCCTTAGGGGCATATCCCCCAGGGGCCCTCATTTAGTGCTCTGCCTGTAGATATTTGTTGAACGCCTGGAATGGGAAGTATTTATTTTAAAGAAGAATCTATGGATAGGAAAAAGCATTAGAAAGTTGGTGGCCTGGTGAGGCTTCTCTAGCCTCTTCTCCCCTCCTGTCTCCCACAAGGACCCTCTACCTAACTCTACTAAACTACCTTAAATTCAGTAAGTATCTTTCCTGCTAGTGTGCCTTTACCTGGACTGCCTCCTCTCCCACATCCCCAGCTGCCCACAAACTCTTTCCCTTCTCTGGAGTCTTCCTAGACTGAATTAGTTCCTCCCTTCTAATGCCACCACTCACTGTTCCTCATACTCAAGTTCATATTAACACCACACCTGTTATATGACCATTTCAATCCAAGTAGGTTCATCATCTGTTGTAGCAGGCAAAGAATGTCAGAGCCCTTGCAGTTTTCTTTTTTTAAGATTTTGAATAATGAGCAGCAAAGAAACAGCCGCTTACGTTTCTCTCTCTGGTTCTCCTTTCCCCTTCTCCCCTGTGCTCTCCTCATGTGCTCTCTCCACCCCTCCCCCAGGGTGGTTCCCAGGTCCAGGTGAGCCCACTTACTCATGCACACACCCACTGAGCCGGGCATATACATGGGAAGGTACAGTACTGCAGGTGCTAGCTATAAGGGCTAATGGCAGAAGGATTAGAAGCCCTGAAAAACAGTTACCCACAACTACAGTGAATTGTGTTTCTGTGTCATTCTCCTTTCTTGAGCTGTGAGCTCCTTGAGAGTAGTAATGTCTGTGAGGTATAAGTACCTAATAGGAAACCTGACATTTAGGAGAAGCTGAACGAATGAAAGAGAATCTCAGGAAAAGCATTGATGGTTGACATCATGTCCCACCAAGCCTCTGAAAGGGTAGAAACAAGGTATTCTCTGCTCTTGACATCATAATGACAGGAATGTTCTGATCCTTGAATTCTATATGACTTTGGAAATATTTGACATTGAGTGATCAGGAGAGGACTTTGTGGGAAGTTCATCAAACCTATTTTCTTATCCAGATATTTGAGGATGGAAGTTGAATTTTAGTTCATATAGTCTTATTTTGCTTATCCTAAGCACATTTGGGTGATAAAAAAGTACTTGTTGTCTGCCTTTTGCCACCTAGAATCCTGGTCCAGCAGCTGCATGATTGTAATTGTTTATGATTTTAATAGACAGGATCTGATTTTGGCAGCACTAATGGACATCTCCAGCCTTTCCCGGAAGCCAGGACTCCTGCCCAACTTCTGGGCACCACCTAGTAAGGTTCTTCTTTTCCTAAGTAACAGAAACATCTGGCTAATGACAACCAGCTACAAAGCAGAAGCCAAAATGCTGTCACACATGGGGGCTGGCAGCTTGGGGAGTGCAGTTGGAGTCTGCTGAGGAAATGTGGCAGTCCACTGCTGTCCTGCTAAGGGCTTAAGGCAGCCAGCCAGCTGTCTCATGTCTCCTGACAAGAGCTATTCCTCAGGCCTCCCAGTGAGGCTTTTTTGATTCTCAACAGGCACTGTCTGCCACTTAGGAGAGGCCACTGAAGTGACTAGAAAGCTCCTGCTTGGGAAGTGTTCTCTCACCTAAGAGACAAGACCATGGTTCCTCCAGGTTTTGCTCACCCTGTATCCATTCAGTCCACCTTTAGAACCCCAGGCCGCTAAGAGGTTTCTAGTTTTCCAGATGTTGGTTGCCCCTTATGTCCAAAGGCACCAAAGCACCCAGCAGAGGTCCCCAAATTCAGTCATTGGTGGAAGGGAAGACGCCACTGTGTTTGGCTACCTGTGTGGTATGACGTTTTATAGCAAGAGGTGCATTTTTGTCTGAGAACAGGGAGCAAGGGAGAGACCCTCCTTGCACAGGTTAGTATAGGTGGGTGTCTCCATCTGTAATGTCAAACCCTTTTCTCAGAGGGATGCTTTTGCAGGTGATGGGCCTGTCCTAAAGCTTCTGTACCCATAATTTCTCTTCTCTTGGGTGTTACGTCTTGTAATTCACTGTGGTAATTTTCAGAGCGGATAACTTGGGCCAGCAGACATTCCCCAGGAGACCATCCTCCAGAGTATTGACTTGTCTTATTTTAATTCCCACCAGTAAATGACATCTCTCCCCAAGAGATGATCTCTCATACAGTCAGTCCCCTATGAAAATGCATCTGAAAATGAATTGCTAATTGCTATTAGCCTCAGCACACTTATTTTAAAGCAGTTCTTCAGACCTCTGAGTCAGTGCTTTGCAAACTGTACACTTCGGACAACTGACCTTAGACTACTGGGGTCCTTGTTAAAACCCAGGCTCCACTTTGGACCTAAAATCAGAATAAGCATGGGGTGAAAAGGAACCCAGTATTTGTATGTGTAAAAACAAGCTTTCCAGATGAAGCTGATAGGCACTTGAGTTTGGGAACACTGTTCTTAATAATTATTTTCTTCATTTTAGGTTTCTGCCCTCAGCCTCTTCAGTAAGGCAGAGACAAAGTCTCCAGTTTACTTCTGGGGGTGCTTTGACCCTTTGCTGATCCTGTTGCAGCTCAGTGGTGTTTGTGTTCTTTTCCTACCAGATTTTCAGTTGTTTGCCTGCTTGTGCATTATCTCCCATCTTTTCTCAGCATTGTTGCTTTCCAGGAGGGTTCTCCCTTGAATGTCTCTATCTGCTGGATTCTTTTCTTCCCTGTGTTGAGTCATTTTCTTTTTTGTCCTTGTTTCTAGGATCCTTTTTTGATATTTCCCTTCTGAGGCTAAGCTTAGTCTTCCCAATTTTAATATGACTGGAGAATCAAGAAAAGCAAGGCTTGGCCACATATTTTATCTCCCCTTTTTGGCCATGCAAGGCTCCTTGAGGCTGGATGTGCTATTCAAAGACACAAGGTCTGGTTTCCTATCTGACTCCCTTATGCTTGAGCCAGGGGGAGCTTTATGCTAATTTCTGTTTTGTTTTTTAAGTTAGTCATTTAAGGATTGCTGAGCTGAAGTTTTGCTGAATTCTCAAAACTCAAAACTGTGTTCCCTCTCCGCTTTCATTTTCTAATTGGAACAAGGCACAATATTGTAAAAAGAGAACAGCAATTACTTTTCTAAAATAATGGCAATTTGCAAATTATAATAACTTCGGTTGTAACCAAGTGAAAGCATAATAACAAAAATATAAAATTACTAATGAAACCAGAAATAGTCATATACCAAACTGTTCTTTCAGTTCTATCAGTAATAAGTGCTATTTTACCTAGAAGTGGGGACAAAAGCCAGCATTTAGGGGGACATGCAAGGCATTTTGAATTAGAAAACAAGAGTAAAAAATCAGTGATTTCAATATAAGAGCTAACAGGTGGTGTATACTCTTTCCCAAATGCATAGATCACCACCACCCCCTTCCCACCAACAGGTGGGGGTTGTAAGCACAGAAGTGGTATAAATTTGGAAAAGGCACCTCATTGCATACCCCTTACAGATCCCAGGGGTGCTGGTTCGCTTTTCTCTCTGGTCCTCTTGGCAGAAGTGATAGGGAAAGACACTTTCATTTGACTTTGGTGGGGGAGAAGTTCTAGGACAGACAGCAGTTTAGTTCTTTTACCTTAGAACAGCATTGTGCTCTTTAAGGCAGAGACTAAGGCAGATTCCAGGGGCGATTTTATTGAAAGCTGTTTCTTTGTGACTGCATTGAACCTATACTCCAGGGTTTGAATACTTTGGAGGGGGTGCAGTACAGAGAGCCTGCCCCCCCCCTCAGCCCACCTCTTCTCTCTTCCTCTCCCACTTCTCTCTTACTCCACCTCTCCAGTTTCCTGACCCTGAGCATACTGTTCTCAATGGGTGGACTATCATATATACCTTTTTATAGCTTTAGAGCGTTAATCTAGAGATACCACCTCCCCCTCATCCTCAACAGGTCCTAGGCAGGAGGGAAGGAAATCAGTTCTGTCGGCGTGTTTTACGACCTACTTAAATCTAACTGGGCAGTAGTTCTCAGTGTGTAGTTCCCTGGGAACTTATTAACATCACCAGGGAATTTAACAGAAATGTAGACGTGCTGAATCAGAAGCTCTGTGGGTGGAGGCCCAGCCATCCTCATTTGACCAAACTTTCCAGATAACTGCACAGCCGGGCACAGTAGCACATGCCTGTAAGGGACAGCTAATGGAGTCATGGTTGAGTCTGGGGATTGCGGTTCAAGTCCCGCCCAGGGCAACACAGTGAGACCTAGTTCCAAAAGAACATAGCTGGGCATGGTGGCACGCACCTGTAATCCTAGCTACCTAAGAAGCTGAGGCTGAGGATTGCTTGAGTTCATGGTACCTCGGGCAACGTGAGCCTGCGGGCTCTAGGGGCAAAAATAGCGAGACCTAGTCTCAAAAAAACAAAACAAAACAACAAACAGATGAGGCTGGGCATGGTGGCTCATGCCTGTAAGTTTCAGCCTATGAAACAGCTGAGGCCAGGGATCGCAGTTCCAGTCCCGCCTGGGGCCCGTAGCGAGACCTAGTTCCAAAAAAGATAACTGGGTGTGGTGGCGTGCGCCTGTAATCCCAGCTACCTGGGAAGCTGAGGCTGGAGATTGCTTGAGTGTGGTACCCCAGGCAACGAGAGCCTGCGGTTGCACAGGCAAAAATAGCAAGACCTAGTCTCAAAGAAAAACAAAAACAGATGACTCTACTCAATATTGAGAATCTGTTGTTGGCTAGTTGGAGCTTAGGTGTTAATATAGCTTTTGTTCTTTGCTTTTTTGCTCTCATCCTCTCTTGCTGTTGCTGGAACCTCATTTCATTTACCTCTATGAATGTTAACCAAGTTTTTCAGGTTGTGTCAGGAAATTGAGGGATTGAAGAGTATCTGGAGCATGCTAGCATCCTAGTGATGCTACGTTGCAGATAGTATGGGGTGATGCTGTGAGACCTTTTTCCAGTTCCCATTAAAATTCTTACCTGCCCACAGCTGACTTTACTCTGTGTTGCCTGTGTGCTGTAGAATACCACAATGCTTTGGCTTAATAAGTGAGAAGCAATAGCTTTATCTTTCTTCCCAGACCCTTCCACATCTGAAGACATATTTCTTTAGTTCCTTTTCCAGCATTCAATTCACCATTATCCTGGGGTGGGAAACACCACTATGATGCGCTTTGATGGCTGTCTTACTGTCACCCTCAAACCGGGTGCAAGCAAACACCAAAACTGAGCAAGGGGGGACCCAACCATTACTTAAACCGATCACTGTGGGTTCTTTCCTTTGTGCACACAATTGCAAGGCTACTCAGTTCTAGAAAACAACAGTAACAAGATTTATTTAACAAAGAAAACCAAGAGTTACCGAGGCCTCAAGGGGCCAGTTATCTTACCCAGTTACAGTCCAGTGCTCTAAAGTTTTAAACAGAGGTCATGCTTCCAAGATGGCATCTTCTAACCACTCCAAACCTGAACAAACATTTCACACAGATTCCAAGTTTCCAGCAAGCTATTCTCCCATCATCAGAGGTAACAGATTCCAAGTTTCCAAACAAAAAGGGCCTGGGATTCTTGCAACTTTTTCCTCTTCCCCAGGGCAGCCAAATCCTGGGGTACCAACCTTCTGGGTTGTATATAACCCATCCCAGGGCCAAAGACTGTAGTGGTGTGCGCTGCTCCCTGCTTCTACATGGCTTTTTATTTTATTTTATTTTATTTTATTTTATTTTATTTTTGGAGACTAGGTCTCTCGCTATTTTTACCCGTGGAACCGCAGGCTCTCATTGCCCTGGGAGCCACAGACTCAAGCAATCCCCAGCCTCAGCTTCCCAGGTAGCTGGGATTACAGGCGCACGTCACCACGCCCAGCTATTTTTTTGGAACTAGGTTTCGCTATGAGCCCCAGGCAAGACTCAAACCGCGATTCCTAGCCCTGGCCGCTTCATAGACTAAAGCTTACAGGCATGAGCCACCGTGCCCGGCCCTACATGGCTTTTTACATCCTTTTCCCAGAGTTTCCACCCATACTGCTCTTTCCTTGCCCTCAAGGCATGATCTCATCTGGGTTATTTCTCTTACTGGGATCTTTCTCCAGGAGACGCTACCTATCTTTTCCTCAGCCCCCACTTTTCAACCCTAGCTATAGAGAAACACTACTTGATTTTTCTTTCATACCATTTCACAGACATCTTCAGAGTCTACTGATACTGATTACTATTGTAAATTCATAAAAAATAAGCCATAGAAAATCTCCAGAGTGCTCTAATTAGTCATAATAGTTATCGCTTAGGTCCTGGGTCACGGATGGGTGGCCAGTGCTGTCAGCACTGACCAGCAATTATGTAACTTTACAGGTGCAAGCTTTTTTAGCCTGTCCTAGCTGAATCCTTCAATATATAATCCTTCACTATGTCTCCCTCCCTACTTCCCTGTCCTGTGATATAATCCAATCATCTATACTTCCCTAGACTAAAAATTTGATTTTCAAGCGTGACCTGGAACTTGAGTTCAGTCCAGAGTGGTCCCAGAAATTGAAGGCAACCGAGTCTCTCTTAATCTTACCTGGTCTTGGGAGTAGTTAATGCCAAAAATAAAGGTATTTTTTATTTTTGTATTCTAGAAGGGGTACCATTTCTTCAAGGGGAGACTAGGATAAAAGAGAGACAGCTTTGTTGTCAGAAATGATTTACTCCTTCCTAAGATTTTGTCCTCATTAATTTTCTTAAAACTGCCTGTCAGTTGATTAAAAGCTGCTTCCGCTGCAATTATCTTAAAGTTGACTTCTGAGATGTCGTACAAAGCATCTATCCTCAAAAAGTTCCTTTCTTCAGCACATTGTAGAAAAGGGGAGGGGGCACAGGAGAAGTCAGGGGTGTCTCTGATGTGATTTGTCAGAGAAGAGAGCGGGGCAAGATAAAAATTAAAAATAACATTAGAGCTGCAGTCAGAGCCATTAGTTTAGGCAAATTTTTCCATGACAGATTCCTCCAACTCACGATTTCTTTCCTTCATGGCCTCCTAGTGAGTGCAGTCTGTGCTGCTTTTTACTGCTTTAACTCAAAATTGTATTGAGCCTCTTCCATAGACCAAGTAGTTTGCCCAGTCTGAGAAAATAGCAGTGAACAAAATGAACCTGATCCCTGCACTTGAGGCGCTAGCAGACTGATTTCTTAACCAGCATTTTCACTGCCACGTCCCCAGGCTCCACTGTGCTTTGACAGAGCATGCACTTGGCATTTGTTCCCAGAATGTGTGTCCCTTTGAAACCTTCTGTGCACCATGTATTTCCTCCACACAGGTGAATAGATACCTCCACTTGCCACCATCAGTGTGTCTAGCATGTTGCCTGGTAAACACTAATTGAAGGAAAGTATTAATAAGTTAATCCTGAAAATCAGGAGTGTCTTATTTCTGTAATCCTGCCTGATGTCATGTCCGAGTTCTTCAGGTTTTTTGCTCCAGCAGGGAGACAGAGTCAGAGATTCTTCACGAAGGAATTCAAAAGTGAAAGGCAAAACATTTGGGGTGGTTTTTTTCCCCCTCAAGAATTGGTAGGCGAATCCTTGCATTTGTTTAAGTTGAAAGCAGAAACTGTCTTCTTCCAAACGACTATGGATTAAATATTGAAAGACTTTTCCTAGATGAATATCTACAACTACTACTCATTTTGCTCTCCTTTGACACTGTAGGGTAAATGAATTATTAGGGTTTTCATACCCTTCCGCCATTAACCCCTATAACCAGAACCTGTGGTATTGCAACCTCCCCGCGTTGTACGTGTCCGACCTACTGGGTGTGCACATGCGTGAGTGGGCTCACCTGGAGCCTGGGAGGAGGGCATGGAGGAGAGAATGCAAAAGAACGTCAGAAGGAAGGCGAGCTCGGGGAGAAGCAAGGGGGTAGCTCTGGGGAGAACATGGAGAGGAGAAAGCTAAAGGAACGTTGGGAGACCCCAGAGAAAGAGTGTGAAGATCCTAAGGGGCTTGCCTGCCTCCCACCCCTATCCCCACTCCCAGCCCTGCCCTGCCCTGCCCGCCCCATGCTTGCACTACAGACTTTTAAAAAGCTAAGGAATGCCAGGCACGGTGGATTGTGCCTGTAAGCTTCAGCCTATGAAGCGTCTGGGGCTAGGGGTCCCGGTTCAAGTCCCGCTGGAGACAACATAGCGAGACCTAGTCCCAAAAAATATCTGGGTGGCGTGGTGGTGCGCGTCTATAATCCCAGCTACTTGGGAAGCTGAGGCTGGGGATTGCTTGAGTCCGTGGTACCCTAGGCAAAAATAGCGAGCCCTAATCGCCAAAAAAAAAAATAAATAAAAAGCAAAGGAAGGCGAGAACTTGTACTCAGAAATATCAGAGTTAGAGAAAGTAATCATTTGAATTTCGAGAGGCCATGAATGCCTCAGTGTCCAGCACAGAGATAAATCCCTCAGCTGAATTAATCTGTTGTGATCCTAATGACTGGGGGTGACCTTTGGAAAACATCAGGCCAGTTGAAAAAGATCTTGTCCTCTGACTGTCCTTGGGATCTCTTTAAGAGGGGCAGATGAATAGGAAAAAGTTTACAGGTCTCAACAAATCACAGGAGATTGGCTCAAAACACCTGCAAGACAGCTGATTATCAACAGCAGCAGAGAACAATCTCCAAAGGGTTAAAAAAAAGTGTTAATTTGCTCTTTTTGTGGGAGGTTTGGTTTGGACAAGAGTGAGCTAGGCAGAGTCTTTCCTGTTTCAGTTGAATAAAGGGGAGAGCGAGGTGACGTGGTATTCTGATTCTTGTTTTAAAATAACCACTTTAAAAATTGCATCAACATTCTGTGTGTTTTAAATTCTGAAGTAGAATATAGAGAGACTTGGAAACAGTAAGTTTCTGAAAAACCATAGGTTTTCCTAGGAATGAAGAAACTAATAATTCATGAATCTAAGTAAATCAACAGGCTTGAAGGAGGAAAAGATCAGTGTCCATCCACCCTGCCTACCCTGGGAATGTGCATTTTTCAGTCTGTGACGAGATTCATAGCCATCCATTTCCACTGAAAAGGTCAGCTCTCTTAGCATCTGCTTTTCATTGATTTTTCCCTGTACCTAGAGAGTTGATTCTCTTCTTGTATTTACCCCTCTTTAAAAACTTAAATGGCCAGGCCTGGTGGCGTGTGCCTGTAAGCTTCAACCTATGAAGCAGCTGGGGCTAGGGATCGCTATTTGAGTTCCACTCAGGGCAACATTGCAAGACCTAGTCCCCAAAAAAACAGCTGGGCATGGTGGCACGCACCTGTAATCCCGGCTACCTGGGAAACTGAGACTGGGAATTGCTTGAGTCCGTGGTACCCCAGGCATCGTGAGCCTGTGGCTCCATGGGCAAAAATGGCAAGACCTAGTCTCAAAACAAAACAAAAAACTTAAACGCCTCTTTTAATTGCCATTGTTACCCAGGTGTATCTCCTCAGTTTACTTTCACCTTTCCCCATGACCGTGCCAACATGTTTCCACTCAGCTTCCATTATCTTAGTTAAAACAAGATCTGCCAACTGCACTCTGCTTGTTGCCACCAAAGCCGAATTCCAGCCTTATAGATGATCAGATTCCCTGATGTAGGCAAGAGAGCCACAAAGTTTTTTCGTTTGGGTTCTTATCAGGGCTGATCTGAATATTGCAATTCGCTGCTTGGACTAATGGTCTGAGTTTTATTGACGTGAGATGGGAAAGAAGCTTCTTGTTGAGGGCAGCAATACATTTTTCCGCTAAATTTTAAAGGATGGAGAGAAAGGTTTCCCACTGTGCTCTTCCGACTGCCTCCCATTCTTTTCTGTCTTTGAACAAGAGACAAGACCCCTTTGATTTTGATCTGAGAACTGTTTTCTTTTGCTCCCGCTTCCTATTAGAATTTGAGGGACAGAAGGGCCAGCAGTACAAGAGCTTGTCCTGGACCCCAGAAGTGGAGGAATCATTATCTTCTCTCACTCCCTTAAGAGCGTGAAGATCTTGGTGACCTGACTTACTCTATTGACATGCTAAGACTGCACTGAATCTAAAAAATGTTTTCCTTCTAGCATATTGATTCCAATTCCCTTCATAGGTGTTAGACAGAAATGTGGACAATTTGCCTTGGGGAGAGGGGGGTTGCTATCAGCATTTGTCATATACCAAAGAACAGCTGCAGCAGACACAGGTGAAACCCGGGCTCTGCAAACATGAATCAGCAGCTGGGTTTTGTATCCAACCCTGCAAAGGGGCCGCAGCTTCTGATCACCCTCCTCCAGCACCATGAAATATGGTATTGTTGTTTGATGGGGTGTCACTTTCATCAGTGAGTTGAGCCAGATGTGCGGCAGGGCCATCCACCTTTGCCCTTCGTACCCCATGGAGAGTTCCACTAGCCCAGCTAGTGTTAAGGAAACCTTTACATACATTGGGGTGCCTTTAATGTGAAGGCCAACGTGGTCTTTACCCCACCCCTTTATTGTCAGTGCTGATGAGCTTTGGGCTTACAGAGCCCATCTCTAGAGTCTCTGGGCAGCGACTCACAGGTTCCAGTCACATCAATGGTTTGGGGGCTGGGGTGGCGGTTAGACAAAGCTATATGGAACCATCTGTTAATGCTGGGGAACTTGCTGCCCAGGTATTCTCTTGTGTCTGGGAGTTGATTGTATCTAGTATTTCCCTTCAGGGAGGGGCTCTGAGAGCCATCCAACCCCAGCTGGAGAAAAAACTGGAAACCACACCTCTGGGGGATTCACAGTGGGCCACATTTTTACTCATCTGGGATTCTTTAATTTCAAACATGTATCAAATAAGTATTTGCCCAGGTGACCTTCAGCACCTAAATCAGAAATTCTTACCCCACCCCTTCCCATCCCATCCTGTCCTTTTTACCCTCATCTCCCTCCATCCTCCCCCCATATGAAAGTGTGATAAAAGCAAGCAAGTGCTTATCAGGAATCCTGGAAGCTGCTGATCTTCACGTGGCATTTTCTGGCTTCCTGCCACAAAGCAGGATTTAGCCTAATACCCAAACATTGGAGGAGATAGGCACTGGGGAGCTGCCCTTTCAACACTGTTTGAGGACTTGGTGGGGGCCGGGGGCTGCCATAGCCAAAGGACAAATCGATGTCCCATGACTCCTTCACCATGAGGTTGTGAGTATCTGCAGCAAGGTCTGAGGGGTCTCCAGCTTTAATTACTTCTCTCCAATCCCTCTGACCTGTCTCACCTGAGCTGGGTCATCCGTCATACTGGCCTTTTGAAGGTTTTCTCCCCAAAGTGAGTTCCTATACTTAGAAGCAAACTGATAATATTTGCTTGTTAATCTCTCTGCAGCAACTGAGTATAAAAGTGAATTTGTGAGACATGTGAAAAGCTTATTTGCTTCTCTCTTGGTCTGGAACATTTCTAGAAAAGTCTCTTATTCATTCCTTTGAGACCTCTGTCAAAAATCTCAGCTCAGCCATCAAGCATCTGATTTACTAATCTTATTATCTCCCTTCTTGGAAGGTTGCCTTCTTGGGCCCTTCTGCCCTGTTCCCTGCAATTATGGATGACTGTGATATTAGGGGAGACTGTTGTGACGCTCACAGAGAGTTGCCACAGGCCAAGACCAAGGTCCCCTTGGTCGTCCAACACATTGAAATGAACACCCACTCCTCTGTAATTCTGGGCATATCCCACTCAAAACCATCTGGTCTTTGGAAGAAGGGAAGTTAAACTATTGAATGATCTAAGCCACACTGTCTAATCGTCATCACCACTTCGCCCTTTCAAAATGTCTTCCAAGTCATATTTAACCGTGTAGCCTGTCGGTTGGAGAGAAACCATTGATTATCTTCTGAGAAGACAAAAGCCACTGTGGGGAGGCTGAAGGCACCGTACCCCATCCCACCCCTGATTTGAAGAAAGTTGACTCGGTCCAAAGAGTAGTGGTATTTCCACCTCCATGGGTAGCCAGCCAGTGAAACTGGTGGAGGGCAGTAGCCATGAATTTGGTCGAGGCTCCTGCCAGAAATGTTTCTGTGCAAAAAGATGATCCAGAGGTCAGACAACCATGCTCTGGATGGCTGGTTTAGAGATTTAAGAATCCACTGAACTCTTGATTCATGATATCCTCTGTTAACCGGAAGATTTAGGATGCAAGTCAGACAGAGCAGGCTGGGGGTTCTTAGTGCAGCAGCTGGGGAGCAGCAAGCCATCTCCCTTAGGCCAGAGACCGTTCTGTGTGTAAGGACCCACCGACCTGAGCACCGTAGCAGGCCATTCCAGCAGTGTGCCGTGAGCCCTCCTAGGCGTGCTGCTCGGCCCTAAGGCACCTGGGGAACAGTGCACAGAGGGTCCTGTGAGCCCGTGCCCTAAGCACACTGCCTCCCACATTCCAGACACCGCCCACTGCAGCTGCTGGAGTATGTGGCATGTCCCCCAATCCAGAGCTTTTGGAGATGTGCTGGATGTAATTGAAATGACTCCTGAGCCCAGGTTTTACTTTTCCCCTTTTTTGGCCTCAACAGGATAATCAGGAAAATAATTATTCCACTCTAATTTCCCTTTTTAATACTACTTTCCAAATCATACTTTTGTTCTCATTTTTTTTACCCTTTTTTCAACCCTTAGGGAAGGTAAAGCCACATAAGCTCATCCTTGTTTTATAGATTAAAACCTCAGGAGACTATCCAGGCACAGTTGCTCATGCCTGTAAGCTTCAGCCTATGAAGCACCTGGGGCTAGGGATCATGGTTTGAGTCCCACCTGGGACCCGTAGCGAGACCTAGTTCCAAAAAATAGCTGGGTGTGGTGGCGCACGCCTGTAATCCCAGCTACCTGGGAAGCTGAGGCTGGGGATCGCTTGAGTCTGTGGTACCACGGGCAATGAGAGCCTGCGGTTCCACAAGCAAAAATAGCGAGACCTAGTCTCAAAAAAATAAAAATAAATAAAACCTCAGGAGACTAAAAGGGAAAAAAAATCATGTTGACAAGTTCTGCCTTATAAATTCTCAGCTTCATGTCCTTTTCATAGTCATGGTGACCCGGATGCAGTTTCCTGTTAACAAGTTAACCATCTATAATTTGCGACCATCCCAGACATTTTATAAATATCATTTCTCTTAACCTCCCCAATTATTCCAGTGTTGGTGCTGTCTCTTTTTAAAGTGAAGTCTAGAGAGGTGGTTATGCGGTAACATCGGGACTCAAATCCAGGTCTTCCTAACTCAAAAATCCATGTTCATCTTCCACTGACATACTCCTGCCTCTGACTAAAGTTGCTTGTGGAGTATGTAGGTCAGGCTGGGAGCTATCTTTCACCTTCAGGCCAAACCCTAGGTTCACTAAGCTACCCTCTGAGAAAATAGACTGTTGAAAGGAGACCCTCTCTCTCCCTTTGAGAAATATAAATGATCTATTAAATGGTGATTTTATATAAGCTGGAAAGAAACCTTGTACCTGTGTGTTCAAGTTTCCCCTCTGCCCTGCTTCCTACATCTTAGTGCACCTTTTAGGTTTCCTTAACAATAGCAGTTTTAACATTGCTTTTAATTAGATGAATTAAGAATGTTCTCTGATGTTATCACCCCCTCCCGCCCCCCTATCACCTTCAATTCCCCATTGCTGTGAGTGCTGTGATTTCCATGGTAACAGGGCTACCAGTCGAGCATGGCTTTCACTGGTTTGTCTGGTCAGAGGAAAGTTGAGGGCAGTTTTTCCTGGTGAGCTGGACACTTCAAAGGGGCTTTCCAGAGGGTGACTTAAATGCAGTGAAGTGACAGGTGCTAAAAGGCTTTAAGGAGAACAGAGCTAAGCTTCATGCAGAAAAATCCAAGGGCACCCCAAGTGTTTCTTACCTAAAGTAGGAAGGGCCACCTCCCCTGTACTATCCCAATTCTGAAATACGTGTTGAAAGTCGCTCTGTTCCCAGCGTAAGCATCTCCTTTCCTCTCCACAGTTAACTTGTTTCAGGCTGTAAGAAGGGATTTTATTTCTCCTTGCATTTTGTTATTCTTGGTAACATATCGTTTCTCTCATGTCTCTTCTTCCCTCTTTCTCTCCCACCCAGAGAGTTTTCAACGTCCTTTACCCCATGCCTGCCGACCAACGGAGACATGTCAGCATCAACTCTGCCCGCTGGCTTCCAGAGCCTGGGCTCGGCCTGGCCTATGGTACCAACAAAGGAGACCTGGTGATCTGCCGACCAGAGTGAGTGGTCTTGGATGGGCAAAAGGGCCAGGTTAGAGCCACTCAGGCTGAAGACTGGAGTCATCAGTGTTCACAGTGGACCTGGGGTCTTTTAGATGGGAAACCTAAACACCGCTTGGCCGTCTCCTCTGTCTCACTCCTTAAAGGGCCCTTTCCACTTAGGAGATGGTAGGGCCAGTTCTTCCTGCCAGGTAGCTCCAGAAGCCTGGTGTGATTACTCTGTCTGCTTAAATTTAAGGCAGTATTTTTTCCCATTGTTTTCCTTTGTTCTCTGGTCTCCTAGTGATAGTAAAGTTTCCCTGCAGGCAAAAGCTTAGATATCAAACATGCTTTCCTATACCCTTTTTGAAAACTTCAACAGGTGGTCCTGGGTTTGTGTAAATGCCATAGACATTAACTTAAGAAATGAAATGGGAAACAGCATTGTTAGGCCCTGATTTGTCACACAGCCGATCTCTAACAGCCCGGCTCTGTCTGTGTCCTGCCTGTTTTCTTTTCCGCTTGGGGCTCTGGCTCATAATAGTGAAGACAGATTGAAAAGCTCAATTTAAAATCAAAATGATTATTATTGGGTCTCATAGTAGGAGGTAGGAGGGGACAGGAAACGAAAGCATACTGTCTTGAGTCCTCATGACAGCCCTTCTCCTTCCTCTGGATTTCCGCAGGAAAGGGGTCTATCCAAGCATCCTTTCCCTCAGCCAGGGCTGTCGTCAGTTTCCAGACCCAGCCAGGTGGGGAGTGTGAAGCTCCCAGCTTCAGTTGATCAGCCTGATTGCTGCGTGGGTCTCTGCAGGGCTCCAGCTGACTCAGTGCCACTTCTGCCTCCAGGCCATCCGAGTGCCATCCTGCACTTGGTGCAGAGTCTTCTCCAAGGGTGTTCTGCAGATTGCAGAGTGCGGTGTGGCTGCTCTGGTCATCTCTGGCTGTTGGGACTGACTGCATTGCCTTTTGATAAGGCTCATGGTGACTTTGCTTTGAGTGCATGTTTGGATCAGCTCTTGTGCCCTGGTCTGTGAGTAGTGAGGGAGCCCTGGATTAGGTGTCAGCTGGATTAGATGTATGACCCAGGAGAGAGAAACCCAGTTTTAAGAGTAGCTCTGTTTTTCTTTTTGTTTGTTTGTTTGTTTGTTTTTTTAAAAGACTAGGTCTTGCTATTTTTGCCCATGGAGCTGCAGACTTATGTTGCCCGGGGTACCACGGACTCAAGCAATCCCCAGCCTCAGCTTCCCAGGTAGCTGGAATTATAGGCGCACGCCACCACGCCCAGCTATTTTTTTGGGACTAGGTCTCACTGTGTTGCCCCTAGTGGAACTCGAACTGCAATCCCTAGCCCCAGCTGCTTCATAGGCTAAGAGCAGCTCTTTTATCCCCTCTTGAATCCTTCCCAGAGAGAGCTGCTGCCTGAGCCTGACCTCATCAAGCTGCATTTGGAGCTGGGAACTGGCCATGCCCACCGTTCCCTTCAGGCTCTGTGTCCAGTAAACCACTTCCATGAGCTCCTTGTGCCTTCCCAGGACACAGCCTGCCCCTTTTCCCAGCTGTGCCACTGGTAGCCCGGGTGCTGGGTCTGTGTGCTGCTGCCTTCCCTCGGCAAGATCAAAGTGCCCTAAAATACTTGTGTGTCCCCAAAGCATGTGAGACTGCTGATAATCTTACCTCTTCCTCTTAGGAGTTCATGGGAGGAATTCTAATGGGCACTTTTTTCATAACTGGCACAGAACTCTGCACATGCCTTCCCCACTTTCTTTCAGCACTGTTGTTTTACCTAAGACTCCAGCCACTAGGACAACCTTTGTCCCAGCCAAACTCCCAACTTCCTCCCTTAACAGGTGATGTGCTCTTCCAGAGACAGAAGCTCTACCCCACTTTGCATGGCCCCATAAAGGCTTGTAAGCCTGAAGCCCCAGCCTACTTGCTTCATATGAGTCATGAACACCTCAGCCAAACATGAAGCTGGCTTTGGCCTCTATTTTCTCTTTTCTCCCCATATGTTATCTTCAGTATCCAGAGTCTCAGCAGGCCTAAGCCATCTTGGGCTGTCTGGGGTATCAGCAATTCAAGAGCAAGATGGCATTAGCATTTGACACAGCAAACATCCCCTCACAGGGCCCCCCTATGTTGGACCGTGAGAGAACTCATTCAGCCTGCCTTTCTTTGTTTTTGGTGGCGCTTTTTCTCCAGACTTCTTGGATGAAGCTGGGAAATGCCCCATACCTTCAAGCCAGATTTATGGGGATGCTGTGTGAATTAAGGGTAACATAAGTTTGTCCCAAGTTCAAAGCTTGTTCAAGCTTCTCCAGCTGTCAGTCACCTTCATATCTAGATTTCTTTTTTCTTTTTTGCTTTAGTCAGGGAAGACCTAAATATACAAGAAGGAAGTTAACATTCACCTAAGACCGCCCAGCAAAGCAGCGACAGAATTAGGATCTCTAACTTTCCAATACAGCTTTTCCTCTTAGCTATTCTTAACAATTTTTTATCAAAAGTCCTTTTAGTAGGGAGGGGATTAAAAAAAAAAAAAAAGACCCTTTAAAAACTCTAATGAAACTCTAATAGGCTCTCTTCCACAGAAAACATACCCCCAGAGCACACATCCACAGTTTCATAACTCTCCTCAGACCTCAGGTAGAGAATACTGCTCTAGATCATGTGAGGCAGTTAAGCAGGTCAGGTGACTGGTGCAGTGGAAAATGAGAGAGGATAAGTGAGAACGTTTACATCTTTTGAACAGTCTGTGATTGGTCTCTGGCCTAGAATGAGGATAGCAGATAAATGGAGAAGTAGGAGCTCAGGGTTGTTGTCTCTTTACAGGCAGCTGCCTAAGGCTTGCTGCCTGTCCCTGCGTGATGCAGCTCCCTGGCACACCCATTCCCAAGGGCACAGCAGCCAGCCAGCCAGCTGGGCCAAGATTACAGCCCTTCCTCCTAAACAGGTGGTTGTCTGCCTTTGTCCCAGGCTCAGGCAGCTGCACCTCATTTTGTGCTCTCAATCCTGCTCTTGATTTCTCCTCCATTGTCTTTGCCTCAGCATTCTCTCCAAGCACAAAGACAGTGGTAACAAGCTCCTTGGGCATCTCTAAGTGGTACTAAAACTTGACACTTGACAGAAGCAAAGGCTGAAGCAAATACTCCACCTTTCCAGGGGAAGAACTTCTCAGGACAGGTGAGATGAATAGCCTTGGTGGCCTGGATGCAAAACCATTATAGTGACTGATAGCCTGATCACTTCACTTTTCTGTAGTGAGGTGCTCCCTCCTTTTTGTTTAGTTCCCCCACCCTCCATTCCTTCCAAACTGCTACTGTGCCTCTGGCTGACCGCCAACCCAGCCAGCACCCCCACCGATAACCATAGTGGGTGTGAAGTACCAGATTGAATCGAGGGAGTGCTTGCGCTCTTCCGGCTTCCTAGATCAGCTTTACAAATAGTGGGGTGGTGTTGCTGGAAAGACCACTGCTGCTCAGAGTCAGTGCAGAAGACAGAATTGAGACATGTCAGAAGGAAAGTAGGCTAGGACTCTGGGGCATCTGGCCCTTTGGCTAAATGTGGGACTTCTGCCAGGGCCCCAGCGCTCTTCCTTAACCAGGGAGCTACTGCTGTAAACAGTGATTATAATCAAGCATCTTTGACCAAGGAAGGGAAAGGCTTGCCTCTGAATCAGAAGGGGAGCCACAGAGACTCTTGTCTTCCAGCCTGTCCCCAGGAGCCAGGTGCCAACTCTTCCCGGCATCACAGAGACTGGGGATTCTGTGGGTCTTCTTGGGAACAAGCCTCCTTTGTAATGAGACAGCCTGTGGTCCAGGCCTCTATTGCCAAGTAACAGAGACATGAAAGAAGAACGTTCTCCAAAGTAACATCCCCAGAAACTGGAAGTTCAGAGCAAGTGATCAGTCTGAGTGTCATCCTTACCGCAGGCCAGGGTGATGCTTAGCTGCGCCATATCCTGGGCCTCCTGAAGGTCCCGCCGCCAGGGAGTCGCTGAGCCCAGCCCAGACACAGCTTCCCCTGCCACTGAGGGGAGCCAGGTGTTGAGTGAAGTCTGTTTGAATAGGTTGGCCGTGCTTGGCCTTCCCACTCTTCTTCATCCCTTTGTGTGTTTGTCTAGCTTCCAGGAAGAACCTAGAACAAACAGTGACTCATTCATCCACACTAAGACACAAGGAGGAAGGCGAGACTTGGAACCATTCTTTAGCATGCAGAGATCGGTGACTTGGGGGATAGAAGGCTGTGTATCTGTAGCCAGAGAGGAGGGTCTCTGACTCTTCCTTGGTCCCGTGCCCAGAATTCCAACCAAATTACTTGTAGTCTAGCTGCTCTGACCATGGGAAGTAGAACACATGAAAACTAGGAGGAGACCTGTTTGGCAGGGAGCAGAAAGATGGGAGTGGGGAAGAGTAGAGCAGCCCACCCAAACCAGCCCCCACATCCCCTTTCTGTTCTCCACTTGACCTCGTCAGTAAACGGCCAGAGTTCACAGCTCCTGAATGATGGCATCTGCTGCCAGATGGAGAGGTTGGGAGCACCCTCAGCTCTCGACTGGAGGCTGACAGTCCCGACTCGGAGAGTGGGCCCTGGGGCAGCCTCTCTGCTGTGACAGGACGGTTCTTGGTCACCTGGTACAAACCTTCACCAAACCTGGTTCATGGCTTGGTGCAAGTTTGGTGGGAAGTTTGTTGTTACTAACCATCCCTGGCTGGTAAGAATCACACAGGAGGGATTTGGCAGGGCCCCATGTGGTATTGCCACCTGTCAATAAATCCTGACAAGTTTGTAAATCGGAGGCATCTGGCTTTACATGGGGCCCCATGCAGCCAGCACTGACTCATCACCACTTGCACTCAGGGCTTAGTTTCTGAAGCCTCTGCTTGGACTCCTGGCCATTTGCCCCTCCTGTAAGGGAACCTCCCCTCCCCCCACGCCTTGCCCACACACCTTGCCCACCAGTGCCCCCGTGGTTCTCAGAAACAGTTTGGAAAAGGAAGGGATTGCTACATTTCACAGAGATCAGATCACCCCAGACCATGCAGCCCAGGTGAAGGGAGCTGGATTGGGTTTACAAAGCAGTGAAGGGACGAGCCCTTCATCTGCCTGTGGCTGTTCCCCTCCAAAGACACCAGGGTGTCCTCAGGTGCAGCCTGATACCCAGAATCTTAAGACAGACTGGGGGACTAAGGGTCTGGGCTACTTTGCTTTCTCCTACAGTAGCACCACCTGTGGATACAGCCCCTCGTGCTCCAAGCCCTGTCAGGTCCGCCCTCCATAAGCCTAGGCTATGTGCTTCCTCTCATGCTTCGCATTGTCCAGGCTAGTCTCACAGCCCACTGACTGCATGCTGCTGAAGTACTCTTGCTGCAGCACAGCGGCTGGGCCACTAGGCTAAAAGGCTGGCTTTCACTGGAGCTGGTCTTCGTCCACTGGGACTAGTCGGAATACCATAGGCTGCAGGCTTAAGCAACAGGAATGTATTTCCTCTGGAGGCGCGTCAGATCAGGGACCTGCATGCAGGACTCTGATGAAGATGCCTCCTGGCTTGCAGGTGACCCTTCTCCTGGGGTCTCCCAGGATGGGATGAAGACAGTCTTTCACCCTCCCCTTAGAAGACCACAGTCCTAGGCCGGGCACGGTGGCTCGTGCTTGTAAGCTTCAGCCTATGAAGCGGCCGGGGCTAGGGATTGCAGTTCGAGTCCCTCCTGGGGCCTGTAGCGAGACCTAGTCCCCAAAAAATAGCTGGGCGTGGTGGCGCACGCCTGTCATCCCAGTTACCGGAAGCTGAGGCTGGGGATTGCTTGAGTCTATGGTACCCCGGGCAACGAGAGCCTGCGGTTCCACAGGCAAAAATAGCAAGGACCTAGTCTCAAAAACAAACAAACAAAAAAAAAGACCACAGTCCTAATAGGACCCCCTAAATACCCTATCTCTAGATGGAGACACAATGGGATATAAGGCTTCTACCCCAAGGAGTTTTGGGGGTGGGAAGAACACGTCAGCCCATCACAGAGCCCTTCCAGCCCGCACCCTATCCTGTTCAGAGCAGAGGCTGCTGCTTGAGCATCACTCAGATCACTGCATGGACAGTGGCGTTCTAATCCGAGGACTGAGAAACACCTTTCTCTCAGTTCCTGTCCCCCTTTGCTACCAGCACTCCACTCAGCCTTAATGTCCAGTGCTTGGCTCTTCCAGGTCCGAATCTTCCAGGCCCTCATCTTAGAGAAGAGCATCTTGAGTTTTATGGCTCATCACTGGCTGCCAGGATTGGCACGTTGAGGTGGCCGATCAATACAGAAAGATGAAAGACATCGCTTCCCTTTGGCCACTGTGCCCCTGGGAAAGCTTGGCAACCTGGAACACACCAGGTGGAGACACTTCTCTCCTGCCAGCAGACTAGCCACATCTTTTCCTTCTATCCCCGAAAGCAGTGAGCCCTCCAAGGCCATTAGTTCCGGAGCACCTTTGCAGTTGCTTGTCCAACCAACCTCCCCTGGCAAAGGTATTGCTTGGGCCACATAGAAAGATCTGGCCATTCTTCCTCAGTGTGTGCTTTTTGCTGCTGAGACTTAGGAGCTCAGCCTAATTAAGAACATGGAGGTGCCCTCATTTTCCTTTCTCCCACCCCATGGCAGCAGGCAGACCCCATGGTGAGTGAGGACCTGCGCTCTGCCTCTGAAGCCTTTCCTGAGCAGTAAGCTGCCCCTCGGGCAGGCAGCGCAGGCCACTTTCTCCAGGGCCCTTGTTTGCCATCTCAGCCCCTTGCTCTGTGTTTGAAGAACACTTAGAGCCCTCTGCCTGCAACTGGCATGACTGTCCTTCAGCTGTCTTTTCATCCCAAGGAGGCCCCATCAGGTTTTGTCTGGGGGGGAAAAAGGCTCAGACCACAAGAAGAGGTGGCATTGGAACTGCTGGGGATTTGGCTGAACTGCTGTGCCACTGAGCACCCCACAGAAGGGGCAGCTCTGATCACCTCAGCCCATCCCCAGGAGAGAGGAAAGAGGGCTGCCAAATCACGGTCTCCAAAATCCAGAAAGTGTAAGGCATCCTGGCCATGCCCTCTCTTACGCCTTCCCTCTCTCCTTCGGCCAATTTTCAGGGCCTTGAATTCTGGTGTGGAGTACTACTGGGACCAGCTGAACGAGACTGTCTTCACTGTCCACTCCAGCAGCCGCAGCAGCGAGAGGCCTGGGTGAGTCTGTGAAGGAGGTGCAGCAGCTGTCTAGGGTCTGCTGTTCCCTCCCACTTCTCATGAACCCCCGAGCAGTGCCCTCAGTTGCTCCAGGATGCAGCAAGTGCCTCCCTCAGCCAGAGCAGCTCCTCTTCCACCTGCTTCATGCTTTTGTGCATGATTTCATTCAAGAAGAGTGTTCCATGATACTAAGACACTAAGAGACCAGAAACCTCTGCTCTTGAACTCCTGCTTTAGCTTCAGTTGGAACACTCTTTCTCTTCCACCTTAGCCATGGCATCTGGGGACGCTGGGGTGAGGAGCCAAGACAGGCTTGGAGAGAGAGACCATCGTAAGGTGATGGGGCCCCAAGGTCTGGCCAGACCTGCAGCTGGGGGCAATCCCATGCGATGCCCATGAGAGAACAGGAGCCTGGTACTCATCCTTGTCCTACTTCACCTGTCAATGAACTGTGTGTCCATTTTAAGAAACCTAAGTGGGCCGGGCACGGTGGCTCGTGCTTGTAAGCTTCAGCCTATGAAGCGGCCGGGGCTAGGGATTGCAGTTCGAGTCCCACCTGGGGCCTGTAGCGAGACCTAGTTCCAAAAAAATAGCTGGGCGTGGTGGCGCGCGCCTGTCATCCCAGCTACCTGGGAAGCTGAGGCTGGGGATTGCTTGAGTCTGTGGTACCCTGGGCAACGAGAGAGCCTGCGGTTCCACAGGCAAAAAAAATAGCAAGACCTAGTCTCAAAAAAAAAAAAAAAAAAAAGAAACCTAAGTGCTGGCTGGGTGAGATGACCCCAAGGCTGTCCCTGTTTCCTGGAGGAGGTGGAGGCACAGCTGGGGCACTGATCCCCTGGAGCTGGAAGTAGGAGTGGCTGATGACAGTCTCGGCAGTCCTGGGCTCCCCTGGCTTCCGGCTGGAGCTACCCCATGCACGCATCAGTGCTGGGAATGCCCAGGGGAAGAGTGCTAGCCTGTGCCTTGCTCCCAGGGCAGTGGTGCTCCCTCCCTGCCGGCTCTGTCTTCTGAGGGCACTGAAGAAGTCAGCGTCTCCTGTCAGAGTTCTGGTGGTGTGCTTCGCAGCCTTGGGCCGGAATCGAGCCTAGAATTCCTGTGCCTTTCCTCTAAATGGAAATCCAGTGGCAGCTCGAGAACTTAAACTGGAATCTTCTCAGCATATAGCTGGAAGAAAGGAGAAGCTGAAGAGAAAGATCAGTCTTCTGCTGCTCCCCCTCTGTTCTGTGGAGCTCAGCCAGGATGAGTCCCCCATGTTTGGCTTCCCAAATCTTATAAATGAGAGTCTCTTAAGCTCAACCATCTCTGCCTCTCCAGAGCGACCCTCCCTGTCGAGGGGACCCAGCCTGAGCTCACAGAAGGGGGTGGGTCTGCAGCGCGTCTCGTTAACACAGAGGAGGGGGCTATCCGGGCTGTACTTGGGGGCAGCCACAGAAGAACAGGGCCCCTCCTCCTGTGGGCCCAGGGGTAGGCTGTGTCCGAGGGGTTAGTATGGCACTGTTAGCGCTCAGGCTACTGTCCAGCCTGATGCTGTCTCCTTTCTCACCCTAGAACCAGCAGAGCTACATGGAGGACAGACAGAGACATGGGGCTGATGAATGCAATTGGGCTGCAGCCGCGGAACCCCACCACCTCAGTGACGTCTCAGGGCACCCAGACGCTGGCCCTTCAGCTGCAGAATGCCGAAACGCAGACGGAGAGGGAGTTACAGGAGCCCGGGACGGCAGCGGCAGGGCCTGGCGAAGGTGAGAGCCAGAGCCACGGGTGATTGCCGCAAGCGAGGCGCCCCTCGGGGAGAGGCAGCCTGAGGGCACCAGGCCCGTTTCTGGGCAGTGCCCAGCTGGTCGTGTTAAGAGCCCTCCTGGTTGGCCAGCTGCTCTGAGAGGCTATGTGCACACTTGCTCATCTCTCAACCTCCGAGGAGCCACCTGCTCTTCTGAAGAGAGCGCACCAAAAGGAACCCAGGTGGGCAAAGCCTGTGAGAACACCCCTGCTGCAGGCTCTCGCTCCAGAGATGGCACCTCGGGCTGCCAGGTGCAGCGTACGGGGTCGCCTCTTGCCCGGCAAGCGTGGCAGTTTGGGACTGCCTGGGGCAAGCCCCCATGCTCCTGTTGTGCCCATGTTTGCTGCCATTTGGGCTGCAACCTGGCACACCATCAGCCCCTTCTCTCACCTATTCAGGTACTGCTGGGCAGCTCCGCCAGGCTCTCAGCGCCAGCCTCACGCTTCTAAGAGCCAATTAGCACTTCCCAGCAGGAGAGCCTAGCCACTCTGGCATCTGTCAGCAGCGATGGTGCCTGGCTGCTCTCACTCAGTCACTCACCTGAGCCTCGTCCCAGCTCCTGACAAAGCCACCTCCAACAGGCCTGCCTTTTCCAGCTCTGTTGTGCCCTTTGCTCGAAGAGCTTGCCCAAGGGAGGAGGCATGGTGCACGCCAGGCAGAGAGCAGCAGATTCACCCTGGAGATTTCCTTGGCACCCCCCCGGCCCGGCTTGCTGTTCTGCACTGCCCTCACGGGCCACTGTCCCTCTTGCTGCTGTGAGCAGAAATGTTTTAAAATCCAGTCCCTGTTTGATTTGTGGCCCAGCCACCTGCTACGTCTGCAGCCTGTTGCCCTTTGCTGGCGTGGATTTACGTGCTGGCTGCAACCACCACTTGCAGCTTTGGGTCTCAGCGAGGAGCAATTTGAGGGCTCCACCAGCCACCCTCAGACAGACACTAGCTCTCAGGCGGACATCTTGGTCCTAAGCAGCCTCCCCCGGGCTGGCACTGCTGGCCACTCCCTGTGTCTGTGTCTGCCACAAGCAGGCCTCAGCCCTTCCCCAAGGGACTCACAGTCCCAAGGGGGAGTTGGCACCTCAGCACATCATTCCGTGCTGTGATCAGGACCCTGGGCAAGGGGACGCGTTGGTCAGCCCGCAGAGTGAGGCTGTGTCTGGAGCAGGGGCATCCGGCAGGGGGTGTCCAGGGCACCCAGCTTGAAAGCACTGCACTTTGTGCAGGGGACCCCAGCGGGTCATGTTCTGGTCTGGCCAGCCCACTGAGAACCGGGCAGGAAAGCCGGAAGTGAGGGCTCCTCCTGAAGGGACAGGAGCTGGCAGCAGGTGAAAGGGCACCGTCAGCTCTTTCGCCTCTGAGGAGTCCTCTGCCCTTGAGTTAGCATCAGCCCGTGTCTGACCTTGGGTTCCTGATAAATCCCTTTCTTCCTGTGGGGGAGGCAGGGAGGAACACAGCCCTCCTAGAAGGAAGGGGATTCTTTCCCAGCTGCAAGAAGCCAGAACCCGTTTCCTCCCCGTCTCTGCCCCACACAGGAGAGCAACTGTCAGGGTGAGCACTCTGGAGCCTGAGCTCTGGCACCAGGGTGGGCTCAGGCGGGGGGCATCTTGCCCTCTGCCCTGGACCCCACCTCTTGAGCCTCAGCCCTCTCAGCAAGATGATCACCTGAAGAGGAGGAGGCGTGAGGCATGGGGGGTGGGGAGGGAGGAGGGAAGACATGGGAAGCTTTTAGCTGGGGATGGGGGGTAGGGGAGTGAGGAGGGAGAGGACATGGGAAGCTTTTAGCTGGGGATCGCTGCCTGGTCTCCACCCTCCTGGGGCCAGGAGCCTCGTCCTGGGGTGCTCCCCCACTGCCCACCAGCCCCTCCTCTTCCAGTCGGTGAGGCATGGACACCAAGAGTCAAGTCTCCTCAGGCCCAGCCTGATGCTCTGCCCGACCTGCTGTGCCCAGTAGGCACAGCAGCTCCAGCTCCAAATTGGCAGTCTGGTGGCCACAGCAGCAGGAAGTGTGGAGTTCTCCCGATCAGGTGGCTTAACCCTTCATCTGGGCTCTGTTTGACGGTGGGACCCGAGGGGTTCACCACCTGCACACAGCCCCCTCCCAGCAGGAGCCCGGATTTGTGAGTGGAGGAAACCAGCTCTGCTCCCAGTCGTCACCTTCCCTTGGCCTGCCCTTCCCTTAGCCCTTTCCAGTCAGCTCGCGCCAAAGGCTTTCCAAGTACTGCTCATTTTCTATGAAGATTAGACTAAAATCTGGTCAGCTTTCTGAGACTTCCCAGGAGAGCCCTCCCCTGAGGGGCTCGCTGTTCTGCTTGTCCCGCTGTCAGGCTCACCTGCCCTGCTGCCAGAGGGTCGCTGGAGGGGGCTCAAAGGGTGGGAAGGCCGCTGGCATTCCACGCGCTTCCACCTGCTCCCAGGTAGCTGCTGCCGCTGCCCAGTGGACAGTGGGCACTTGGAAAGAGCATGGGGTGAGTGGAGGAGCAGAGGCACGAGCATGCCTAGGGGCAGGGACAGCTCCTCCTTTCCCCGAGCCTCACATCCCTTGCCAGGCAGCGAAAGCCCTAGAAGTGCACATGCTTACAGGGCATCCTGGGAAGCAGCTGATCCTGCGTGACCTCTGCATCCAGAAGGAGGCTTAGAACTTGCCAAGGACAAGAGCTCCTTTAAAGCACAGTCACTCCCCTGTTTCTCAAAGGCAGGAAAAAAGGCTTTTGCAGCAGGGAAGGAAACAGCGGGATTCACCTCTGTACCACTGCTGTTCCTGGGATCCCCAGCCATGGTTTGCGTTTCCTTCGGGCCCTGTGGTGGTTGCTCTTGAGGAGTGAGCCGGCTACCTTCAGCGACTCTTAGCCCGGCTCTGTCTCCAGGCCAAAGCGCAGCTCCAACTCTCCAGCCCGAAGCTGTTTGTGCCCAGCCCCGAGGAGACCACGCGTGTATACACTTCCAGTCCTTCGTCCTGTCTCCTCGGGGTGCTTAACTTGTGCCTGGTGTCCTGTCGGCCACCTGCAGCCCAAAGAGATACAAAGGGAATGGCAGGCAGTGCTGAAGCCGTGTCTCTTCCCTTAAGCCACAAGTCCAGAAAGAAAGTAGCCACTGTGCTGCTGCTCCCACAGCAGAGGGGTTACCATGGGGCCAGTTTCCAGGAGCCCCTCCAAGTAGTCCGCACCCTTCAGCCCAGCCACACGGCCGCGGAGAGGTGAACTCCAAGTGCAAGGCCCTGCATTAGATGGTGGCCCAGCGTGGCTTTCCAGCCCTGAAGGGAGACACAGTGGCTGCGGTCACTTGGAGAGGCTCAGGGCCGGCTGCCTCTGGAGAGCTGACCGCAGAAGGCCAGGCAGAGAGGTGGTGTTTGCCCGGCCTTGAAGTAAGTCCGTGCTGGACACGAGGACACAGCGCGGACTGCAGGGGGAGCACCGCAGTACGTGTGGGCAGGCGCACGGCAGGAGGCTGAGTCAGCTTGGGGGGCCTCCGGGTGCAGGAAGGGGGATGGTCAGGAGAGTGGCCAGCCCCTGACCAGAACCTTAAACCCTAAGCGAGGACTGTCCCAGGGACCCTGCAAGCCACCGGGCCTTGCGCAGAGGAGGGACTCCGCCCAGAAGGCCGTGAATCAGAGCTGACCTGGAGCAAGCAGCAGGGGCACAGGGACTTGGTGGGGAGGGAAGAAATGAGAGGCAGGAAGACCAGTTAGTGCCTTGGACCAGTTAGTGCCTGTGAGAAGTGGCTGCGATTGGTGCGCTGCTGGGCCTGCAACGGCAGCTGCCTTTGGGCTCCAGAGCAGCCCTTGCCCTTGCCCTTGCCCTGCCCCTGCCCCTGCCCCTGCCCCTGCCCTTGCCCCGCTCTGCCCCCAGGAGTGATCTCCATAGAAGAAGAGCTGGTGGTTCACGAGGCACAGAGCCCAGCATAGTGAGCTCCGGTGCCAGCAGGCCTCGGGCCAGCCCACCGCACAACCGAGACTGGGAGGCCCTTGGTGCCGAATTCCTGGAAAGCAGTGGGGGGGAGGGGTGAGCACCGGGCCTCTGGGGCCTCCTCGGGCTGTCCCTCTGACTCCCAGGATGCGAGCAGTGCTCCACCAAGGCCCTCAGCTACCCCGTCCTCTTGCCCTGCCCCTGATGGGACGGCTCTTACTGGGAGACGTGCTCTGAGAGCCTCTCAGGCAGGGTCTGTCCGCCCCAGGAGCTGGTGCTGAACTGTCTGAGGGGCACATGTGCCAGGACTGCTGCCTTGGGGGTGCGAAGGGTGGGAGGGCAGAGCTTAGCGGGAGGACTGGGGGAAAACAAGCTGCATGTACACAAAAGCCCGGGCAAAGGCCTCAGCCCTCAGTGTGGGGAGAGCGCTCTCAGGGCCCCACAGAGGGCCACCGGGTGCTCTCAAGGAGGGAGCGAGCTAACAGGGCCTTCAGCGCCACTAAGCTGTGCAGCCCACTGGCCCAGAGGTCTGCCTGGACGAGGGAGCAGAGTTCTGGAAAAATACCGCTGACAACAAGCACACCCCCCCCCCCCAACACACACACACCCCTACCTCACCGTCTTGTCCCCCCCCAGCTGCAAAATCCTGAACTGGTCAGCAGGAGGCCAAAGGAAGAAATAGTGGCTGAGCAGGGCCAACTCCAGACCCTTGCTCCTGGTCGCCCGCAGGCCTGGCCTGCACTTCAGCTGCTGAAGGAAGGTCCCTCAGGTTGGAGTTTCACGCTGCCCAGCCGCTGGCTGAGTGCACACCGGGTGCCAGGCACTTGATGAGCATCCTCTCCCTCCCTCTTGCCAACACCATGCAAGCTGCGTGTCCTCACCCCTCTTGGACGAGTCAGGAAACTGAGGGATGTGGATGTGAAGGTTGAGCTGAAGTTGCATCTCTCCCACGCGGGGGGTGCCAGGCCTTGGGGATGGGTGGCCTCTTCCTCCTGCGCAGGCCTGAGCAGTCACCATCTCTGGCACAGACGAGGGGTCCAGCCCTGGTGGGGCCATGTAGGGAGTCACTCAGCCCCAGTCTCCATGACGCCTCCTTAGCAGGGCACAGGAGACTGCCTTTGGGCCACATCCTGCAGGGACCTGTTTCCAGGTCACCCACGACTGGGAGCAAGCAGAGCCACGGCTGCCTCCTTCAGCGACTAAGCTGCCCTCCCTCCCTGCCCCTGGCCACCCGGGGCCTCCATTTCCGACCGTGAGGAAGGAAGCCGGACGCAGGTCATCGCAGGCGTCCTGGGTCAGGGTCCGATGGGATGCCCAGAACGAGAGTTGGGCCTCCCCCATTCCAGCTCCAGCTCCAGGTGAGCCGCCTGGCCCCGGCAGCCGCTGACCCCTCTGCTTCATCCCTTCCAGGCGAGGGCTCGGAGTACAGCGCAGGTGGGGAGGACGCGCTCAGCAGGATCCAGCGGCTGATGGCGGAAGGGGGCATGACGGCCGTGGTGCAGCGGGAGCAGAGCACCACCATGGCCTCCATGGGCGGCTTCGGCAACAACATCATCGTCAGTCACCGCATCCACCGCAGCTCGCAGACGGGCGCTGAGCCCGGCGCCGCCCGCGCGGCCTCGCCCCAGCCCTCCACCTCTCGGGGACTGCTGCTGGAGCCTGCGCAGCTGGCGGAGCGCGGCCTCAGCCCCCGGACAGCCTCCTGGGACCAGCCTGGTACCCCCGGGCGGGAGCTACCCTTGCCCTCCTCCCCGGCCCCTGTTCCTGCCCCCCTTCCCAGCCCTGAGGAGCCAGTCCTGCCCTGTGACCTGACTGGCAACAGCCACCTTCCTGACGGTGGCGGCAGCAGGGGGGGCGCCGCGGGCCCCAGTGGGGAGCCGCGGAACAGGTAGAGACAGACGTGCGTGCGCTGGCGCCTCCCCTCGAATCGCTGAGCAGAAACCGGACCTCACAGCTGACTGGGAACCGAACAAGCGGAAGAGCTGCCGGCCGCGTCGGGAGCAGGAGGAAGGGTGGGGGGGGCCAAGAGGAAGTCAGCGGTGTGAGAAGGTCACACAGGAGAGACTGGCCCCAGGGGACTAGACCCTTCCAGGATCTGGTGCCCGGGGGACCACGCTGCTGCGCTCGGTGCGAACGGAGGAGTGAGTGGGTGTCCCTGCCGCGAAACCCCCCTTTCTCCCAGAGACATGGCTCCAGGGAACCTGCCCCTGGACAGGGAGCTCCAGCAGGGTGAACAGTCTTCCAGATCCGGGCCGGACCATCCTTGGCCACGGCCAGTGGGGCAGCTTTGCCCTGTCCACCGGTGGCCTGGGCAGAGCCGCTCGGAGCCCGAGAGCGAGAGAAGCGGCCTGGCTCCCGGAAGCTCCCTCCGTCTCGGAGCCTTCCAGAGCTTCAGCCTTTCCGTATCTCACCCACTGGGACCCCAGCCGGGGCCGGGCCAGGCTCCCAGATGCCTGTGACGGGGGCCTCCTGCACTTACCCATGGGGGCGGCCCTGGCGTGAAGGGGCACTTGCCTGCTGAGAGTGTGTGGTCAAGACACGGTGGGCAGGGCCTCATTCAGGGGTGGGGGGGGTGGGCCAGCCGGCCCCCAGGGCTTGTCCACTCATCTCTCCGCCCCGCCACCCCCCGGGCCCTCAGAGCAGCACCTGTGGGTGTCAGTATTACCTGAGCCTAGGCCAAAGCCAGCCCAGGGCTGAGGGAGGAGTTGAGACTCCAGGTCAGAATGTGAGGTCTTGGTCTGTGATTTAAGGTGTTGCATGTGGAATCTTGAACTGTACGTGTAGCTTCTAGTGGAGAAATCAAGGCCCTGATTATTTTCTCTTTAGTATGAAAATGTGATTTCTTTTCCGTTTGTAACTCATCATAGAAACATTGTGGTGGGAGCAGAGGGGGTCGTCTGACTGCTAACGAGGGAAACACCAAAGATCTATATCATTAAAATGATGACATGCCCCTCACTAGGCTCGCCTCTCTCTGTTCCCACGGAGGGCGGGGGGGGAGGGGGCGCGTGGTCAGGCCCCCCCCCCCCGCTCCCGGCGCTGGCAGGCTGGGGTCCCCTGGACACCTGGGCAGAAGCCCCCCAGGTCAGGGCTGCCATCTCCGCCACACCACACTTCTCTGCTGCCGCCTGCTTCCCCGGGAGCCTGTTAGGGCTGCGGTGACCTTAGGTGACCTTAACGGTGATGGGATGATGGGGGCCCCTCCCTGGCTTCAGGGGCCTGGGAGTCCCCCTTTGTTTCTGTTTCTTTTCTCCTTAAACTTTTCCTCATTTATGTTCTAAATTAAAGAAAAAAGAGACAGGCGGGTGGGCAGGGGTGCCCGTAGCTTGCTCATCTTGAGCGCTTCCTCCCCCAGCACTACGGCCAGACAGCCGAGTCCTCCCCAGGCCGGGGAAACCTTCCGCACAGCTGGCCACGCTGGCCTGGCCGGGGTTGGGGAGGACGGGGTCTTGTCTGCGTAGCACCCCCCAAAGACCGTCGGCTGCTTGGCTCTGGGTCTTCTGTCCCATGGCTGAAGAACCCACTCCATCCGTAGACCTTGGGCCACTTGGGGTTTCAAGCCAGCGAGCAGGTGGGAGGCTTTTGCCTCAACTCCTAGGGAACGCTGTGGGGAAATCGGTCACCCTGGGCATTCTGGCTTGGATTCATCTTTCAGGCGCCCAAGCCAGCCCCGGGTGCCCTGGGCACGTAGGATTTAGCTTTTGCAAAGGATAAGAGAGAAAATGGGCAAGTAATCCAGAGTGGAGAGTTTGTGGTTAGGGAAATGTAATTTCCTAGAAAGTGTAAACGTGGACTTGACTGACTCGTCACTGAGTAATGTGACCCTGGTGAACCACTTGCCAGCTTTCTGCTCCACCTGCAGTAGCGTGCAGGGTTCGTACCGCGCAACCTCTTCAGCTTCCTGCCAGCTCTCAGTCATCTGAAATCTTCGGCCCTCAGCTCCACCGGTGGTTGGGGCAGGCTTCCAAAGTGGTGGGGCTCTGAGCAGGGCAGTGATGGCTGCAATCCCCGTCCTCCCCCTTGGCAAGTGGGAGGAAGAATTCTTCTGTCATAAAGCCGTGTGCCAAGGACCCAATGTGTATTGTAGCGCAATAATCATTTCTGAAAACCCCTCTGAGGTGGGTTCTGGTATTGCCCCAGACCACACAACTAGCTAAGGCACCAGGCTTTGAACAGATGCTCTGTTTTAGGAAAAGGGGCATGGGAACTTGTAGCTGAGATGATCCAAATTTGGTCCCACCAGGCCTTGTCTGCACCTATTCTGGCCAAGAATGAGCCCAGCCCTCTGTGCTGGAGATGCCTGTCCTGCTTTCTTAGCCCCACATAGTCCCTTTCCTCAGCCCTGAAGGGTAGAAGCTCCTCAGTTGCTCAAGCCTGTGGGCTCTGCGTCCTGATCAGGTGGTGGGGGCAGGAGGCCAGAGGTTGGCAGTCTCCATGGAGATGAGGGAGAAGGTTCAGAGATGTTCTAGGGACTCCACTGGCTCAAAGGCCAGCAGGCTTGG
>PVHY01013560.1:0-41006 GCA_004024945.1 Uropsilus gracilis | reverse complement strand
GAAGGAAGGAAGGAAGGAAGGAAGGAAGGAAGGAAGGAAGGAAGGAAGGAAGGAAAGAAGGAAGGAAGGGTCTAGATTCTGATATAAATCGTGGGAGTTTCTGGCATGTAGCAGGTATCTGAAGATAGGAAGGTGATGAGTTCAGCCAAGGAGAGTAAAAAGTGATAAGATGAACTGCACCATAGTCTAGAGAATTCCACGTTTTAGAAGCTTTGTTGCTTTGAGGTAACACAGAGAAGAACTACATATTCATTCCCTAACTTCCAAGATAAACTAAAAGTTCTTAAGAACAGGAACTCTATTTCCTATTTCTTGGAAGAAACAGTGGGTTAAAAGTAGCACATGTTAAAAATAGCACATGTTAAAGAAACACTCATTGTAGATTCCACCAGTGGACAGAACATTAGGCCTAGAACCAGAGAGATGTATTCTAAAATTTTATGATTCTGGCTAAAAGAGAAAAACTTTAGTTCACACCCACAGTTTAGTTGGATGTGACAGGCCTTCATTCATTCAACAAATATTGTTTAGCCATTGTAGCGGGCTGAAGATGCTCCCCATCAGATTTTTATTTCTTACAACATGCTTATGAGTAAATCCTGCAGAAGAGAATTTTTATGTGTGATAACCAAAGACAGTGAGATTCATGGAGCATCAGTTACACAGCCAGAAAGAAGCAGGAGTGGAATGCAAACATGTTTCTCTCCAAAATGTGTGCTTTTCCATGGACTGTTCATTGATGGTGAACCCTGACGTTAACAATTTATCATCCAAGTTAACCAACAAAGAGGACTGTGATTAAATGTCAAGCATAGAGGGCTATTGTGCTCCAGTTTAAAGAAAAGAAAGAGCAATATGATATGGGTGATTGGGGAGATGTGGTAGATTAACTTCACCATGAAAGATGCATAAGAGAGTTTAGGAGCCAGGAATGCATTTTTATGGGATAGACACCAAATTCCAAAGCCATCAACTAACATGAGAAGCAAAGTTAAGCTTTTGAAATTCTTTTTATGTGCCTCACCCACACTCTTTGAGAATAGTTCCTAGGGCCAGAGGCACAGGGCTATTGACCCAGGAGCAGATACAGCTTTGAAATCTTTTGCATGACAATTAAGGACTTGGGAAAACATGTAACCTTGACTCTCAGTAGTCTTTGTCAAGAGAGGTGATGCCAACAAGAGATGAAGATGATGGGTCTCAGGGGACAAGATGGTGGGGGTATAGACAATGTAAAATATATATTATACACAAATCATTTTAAAAAATAAATTAAATACTAAAAAAAAGACAATGCCAGTCCCAAATAAACTAAAATATCACAAATAAAATGACCAATGGCTCTAATAAAATGAAGGTTGTCTGTCTGTGAAATCCCCATTTAGTCCTAATTCATGCTGCTTATATCAGATCCTTCCCTGCATTATTTTCCCTCTGTGCTGTAAGTTTCTTGAGGATCATATCAGTCATGTTCTCATGCCTCGAGGGCTTGGCACAATGCCTAGTCCAAGTTGGTTAGTGCAAAATATGTTTTAATCTACTAGAAAACAAATATTATACTCTATTCCACAAATAAAAAACTCTTGTGAATGAAAAGAAGCAATCAGAATGCCACAGGGTTTTTTCCCCCCTCTATTCAGTTTTTATCAACCACAGAGGAATGGAAGAGGAGCCAACGGTTCCATTTCAACATCAACAATTCAAACTCCCAAATTAATAGCAATTGAAGTATATTCCCAACCTGCCAGAGACCTGTACTTAGAGAAGTTACAAATTACCAACTCACTTTCATCCCTTTGAAAGAGTAGTAAATAGATGCTGTCTTGTAAGGGCAATCGCATAGGCATCTATTTGTGAGCCAACCCTATTCTCAGTTCTTCCAGTGACTAATTGGATCCATTTGCAAGAAATCTGGCCAGAGAGAGTGGGGTGACGTGAGGCCTGGAAACAGCAGAACTTGACCTCTTCCTTAATGAAAAAGAAGTTCCTATTTATGTTACAACATAAATAGGAGTTCCTGAGAACTCACATTTGTAACGTTTAAAAGCATGACACATGCTTTCACTTTTCTCATCTTGTTTTATTTCCCCACAATAACCTTGTGACTAAGAAGCACTTAGCACAATGAAAGGTAAAAGCATAATCAGTGTTCACTCAATCAGCAGAGGCCATCAGAAACTGTTCCTCCTATCTCAGTGAGAAGGAGGAGCCCAGGCTCTGAGAAGCAAGGGTGAGCTTTGTAAACTGGGTGCAAAGGAGAGAGACAAATACCAAGGGCTGTAGCCAGTCAAAGTGCCCAATAGAGGGGCGGTCACTGGCATGTGGTTCTCACCCACATGCACAATTGCAAGAGCCCTCAGGTTCCAGTAGCCATGGGGTTTATTTTACAAGTGAAAACAAAGGGTGTGATGTCACCACAAGGGGCCAGCTACCTTACCCAGTCAGTGTCCACCAGACAGAGTGCCGGTCACCGGTCACCAAGAGGGCTGGGCAGCAGCGATGCTTGGAAGTGGTCACCCAGAGTGCTGGACAGCAGTGATGACCACCATTGGTCAGTAAGGGTGCTGGACAATATTGGCCAGTCGTGATGGCCACTACCATTTACAAGATGTGGTGTTGCAGAAACCAAGTATTAACAGCTTTTGGTGAGTTGCTGCGCTGCACCAAAAACAAAACAGCTCTTAGAGATACCAGGCCCAAGGCCTTTAGTGATCCTGTCAGGTGATGTCAGGGACAGGACTGGTGGCCCAGTCTCCACAAAGGTTCTTGGCTTCTCTACCTTGGTGGTTGATGGCTGGATGTCATTGTGGGGCCTTCTTCCTTCTTTAGGGGTGAAGAACAGAGGTTTCCTCTCTATCACTCTCTGTCTCTCTCTCTCTGTCTCTTTTCTGCCTCTGTTTGTCTGTCTGTCTGTCTCTCTCTTTTTCTCCCCCCCACCCCAGAAAAGTTCTCTCGGAGGCTTGAATAGTTCTTCTTGGAGGCCAGAGTGCAGCTCCCCCAGCTCCCCACCAGACAAGCCCCTCTCCAAGGGAAATGAGACAGCACACCTGCCATTACAGGTAAAGCTTGAAGTCACTACTCCATAGTGTGAGTTAGAAAAGGGAAGTCAACTCTTGGCAAAAAGGCACTACTGGAAAGATAGGTGGAGTGCCTGGGTTCAAATCTCATTCCACCATGACCTGCCTGGGTGACATCATCTTGCAAATGGGAGTGAGAAATGTGTTCATCTAAGTAACTGACCTACATTAGAATGGTGTCTGGCATGCAGCGAACATTATGCAAATGTACACATTTATTATTCTAAATTTTTTACTGTACAGGTTGTCAGCATTTACCCTTGAAAAGCCTTTTGATATTGCTAACATGATAGGGTATTTGCTCTCCTAATTGCCAAAAAGTTCTCTGCTTTACCCAAGTATTTCACCATCTCTCCCCCAGTCGCTGACCACAAGGTATTTCAAAGGGAAGAATTTCATCCTTCTGACAATGAACAAAAATCTCTAGTTCTGGTGTATTCAGACATTCAGTTGTCAACTCAACATCTGGCTAGTGAGGCCTTTCCCAATATTTTCTGCCTTCAGATTTTTTCAATGAACCAAAAAAGCCTTAATTTCACTTCTGCGTCTGTGATCTTACTTTCCACAACCTATAACCGATTGCAAAAACCCTTCCACCCCTGTAAGCATTCCCCTTTGCAATGTATGTCTGCTCCGTTTCCCATCAAGAGATGGAGTCTATTCATCTGCCTCCTTTAATCTGGACTGACCTTGTGACAATCTTCGACAAATGTCTTACTGTGGAGTTCTGAGCCTCAACCTCAGAGGCCTGGAATATCCACTCTCTTTCTTGCAATCAGGGGACCAACTATCCTGATGTTCTCAGACCTCAGGTGCTTCCCCAAGGAGGGCTTTGGCTGCTAATACCAGGATTGTCCCCAACAAAGCTGTATGACTGTCCTGAGATCGCCATTATCTTTTGGGTGAAAGACACCAAGGAGAGTCAGCTTCTAGGATCACGGGTATTTGGCTCATCTAACCCCAGCCAGATGAATGGACTAGATAAGGAAGGACAAAGCAGGTGGAATTTGGGAGTGAGGGAAGAAGATTCAGTCCATGACACTGGTGATGTAGGCAGAAGTCACTCCTTCAGAAGCTTGTGAGCAAAGTGAAGTTAAAATGCACCTACCTGGCATCCAGGTTTTCAAAAAGTGTCCAGTCCCACCCACATTCTCTTAGACGCATCCTATAAGATAACTGTGCTACACAGAGTGATCAACTAGAAGACAGAATGCTTAAATCCATTTGAGTGAATATTTAAATTTCACCAATGTCTTCTTATCTGAAAGATTATTTTATTTATAAAAGTAAAAACAATCCATATAGTACTATGTGTATTTCAAGTATGGAACAGTACAAGTGGGGTAATATGGAAAAGGCCTTTATAAAATGAAAAACACATTATAAGTGATATGATATTGAGACATGAGTATGCCCAAGTCCCATATTTTTGATTATAGATTTTGTTTGACTCCATCTATCCTGGTAAGAATCAGAGATGACTTAACCACTCTATTTGTTATGCTCATGGAGTCTTTCCATCCCATAGAAGAAAACTTTGTCCCACCTTCTGACTGAACCAAGAAATAATTAGCACAATATCTCACTTGTAGGTCATACTTTTTAAAGGGCTCTTCAGGATTTATTATTTCAGCATCCGATCATGCATTCATGTAACTACTATTTCTTGTGCATTTATATCTATTTCAAGCACAGTTCCAGGCACAGAAGATACAGCCACAAACAAGACTATTCTATTCTATTCTATTCTATTCTATTCTATTCTATTCTATTCTATTCTATTCTATTCTATTCTATTCTATTCTATTCTATTCTATTCTATTCTATTCTATTCTATTCTATTCTATTCTATTCTATTCTATTCTATTCTATTCTATTCTATTCTATTCTAAACAAGACTATTCTATTCTATTATTGTTCCAAATTTTTTACTGAACATTACCAACATTACCCTCGAAATCTCATTCCATTCATTTTGATGATGATCAAATGATACTTGTCCTCCTAATTACCAAAAAGTCTTCTCTCCTTTACCTGAGGATTTCACCATTCCTCCCACCCCCAACCCCTAATCTGCTGACCACAAGTCTTGCCCTCTAGTGGAAGAGATGAATCTCAAAGCAAAGAATTCTGTGAATGTGACATCAGATGTGGTCAGTATCCCATGTAAACAAGCAATTCAATATGGAAATAGAGGAATAAGTGGAGAAGGGGACCTCCCATTTCAAATAATCGTGTGTAAAAGGTGAGCTAATTACTAAGGAAGAAAAATTGCAGTCATCCAATGTTTAATGGATGCTGGGGAGCTGTTCTTTCAGCACCTCATCATTGATGGAACTTCTTTCATCTACAATGTGTACAGGACAGTAACTGTAATGTAGGGTGTTGCTCTGGCAGAGTTAGAGAACACAAAATAGGTCGATCACAGATGCCTTCTCCAAGGTAGTGATACCTGGAAACATGTACATATTGTACACAAAAATATCCAATACTGCAGCACATTAATTGTGCCTAGCACCAGGCCTGAACAGGGAAGCATACAGGTACAAGTAACTCTTCTCTCTTTAGCACTCTCCCACTGCACCTGGTCACATTTCATTTTCTCTCTGGACAGCTTAGACCTCTCTATCCTTGATTTCTTTCAATTTCACAAATGTTCCTGTCCTTCCTGCCTCAGGACCTTTGCACATCCCTCAGCCTGGAATGCTCAAACCTTCTCCTTCAGCTGCACTAAACTTTCACTGAGATTTCATTTCTTTAGGGAATCCTGCCACAGCCTGCTCCAACTTATTCACTGCGATGGTTAACCTTAAACAACAATGCTGTGTAACCAATAGCTACAATAATCTCAGCAGCTCACTAATTTCACAATGAGTACGAACTAGTCATGGGCTTTGAGAATGAGAAGAATAGGCTCTCTGACACTGTGGAGAAATTAAGCTGCATGTGATCTGATGTGTAGGCAGGATAATGGGCTCCAAAGATTGTTCATGTCTTGATTCCCGGAACTTGTGGATATGTTGCTGTATGTGGCAAAAGAGATTTGCAGATGTGATTAAGCTAAGGATGCTGAGATGGGGAGATTATTCTGCATTGTCCGGGCAGACCCAGCGAGATCATGAGACTCCTTAGAAGTGAGGGAGAGACTGAGGAGAACTGGAGTCACGAGAAAGATGTGGCAGTCTATGTTAGCTGGGTAGCTGGGTAGGTAAGAGAAGGAGTCCTGAGTTAAAGGAGATGGGTGATTTCTCAAAGTTGGAAAAGGCCAAGAAAGGGTTTCTGTCCTCCCATCAGAAGGAAACTGCCCCTCAACACTGACACCTCAACAACCAGAACAATGGTCACCCAGAACAACCTAATGCAGCTTTCTGAGCTTCAGAACTAGAAGAAATGTGTGTGTTTTAGATCACCAAGTTCATGGTCATTTGCCCACCTAGGACACAAGTGGGCAGCTTGATATCTTTCTGAAAGGGAAGAGGGAGAGAGGCGAGAAGGGGAGAACGGAAAAGAGATTGAGGCAGTGAGGAGGAGGTCTCCAGGGTGTGTTACAACCTACCAGCCTCTTAGGCTATGGGTGCTGTTCGTGGGTAGAAAGCCTCCAAGGAGGGGCTATTTATGAAGTGAGCCTCGGCTGCTACTTGCTCTGCTTTATTTCCACTTACCTTTAGCTCATTTTAAAACACTCAAAATCAAGCACACTGCTGGCCCCAAGCTCTGGGGAACATGGAGTAGAGATCCCGCAGCCACAATGGAGACAATTTAAATGCAGATTAGGATTTGAATAGAAGCCCAACTCCCATAGGGTAGTTCTCCCACCTGCTGGGGGAGGGCAAGGGCTTGGCTTTAGGACTGCCCCACTGTTTCTGTGTGTCTTTGTGTATAGGGTCAGCTGGGCCTTGGTGGAGGCAGCCTGACAGGTGGAGGCAGGCCAAAGATCCATCCTAGGTGGGCTGGAGAGGGAAGGGGTTGATTCTGAGTACAGACACCTGCTCTGTGACACAATGTCCTGGAAAGTGGCTCACCCAGAGAGGCTGGTCTAATCTGGTTTTATCTGCAAATCAAAACATATTCCACCCCCCTCCCCCGACCCATTCTCTCCCTCTGCATCAATGAAAATGAAATGCTTTCTGGAATGACCCCTCTGCCCTTATTGCTGACCCACCCACCCAAGCTCCCCACCCCCCCACCTTTGTGAGGACTTCAAGCCACGATTGCTCAATCTCATTCAGATGCCTGATTTCAGATCTCCTCAGAGAGGGATCCCCTGGCCTGGTCCTCCTGTTTTGTCTTGCCAGCATTTGTCACTGTTGAAATAATTGCACTTGCAGACGTGTCTGTGGTTTGTCTCCCTCTTGCTCGGACTATCAGCCTCCTGAAAGCAGGGACCTCACCCCCCTGGAAGGCTATGGTGTCCTGAGCGCCTTCGATGTGTCTTATTCCCACCCAGAAATCACACTCCCATTTCTCAGCCACCAAGTGATGATTGAACTGTCTCCTCCCACACCCCCCCAAAAAGCAAAACCTCATGTGCTGAAGTTCTTCTAATCCCCAGTACTTCAGAATACGGTTGTGTTTGGAGATAGATGTGAAAGAGGGAATTGAATGTAATGGGTCTTTAGGACGGGCCCCCATCCTGTCCACTGGTGTGCTTACAACAAGAGGGAGTTTGAACGCCAGCACCTGAGGGGTGGTGATGCGCAGACACAGGGTGACGTCAGCTGTCTGCAAGCCAAAGAGCTTAGTACCAGACCCCGCCCTTGTGGTCCTCAGAGGGGCTCTGCACCCACCCTGCTCTTGAGCTTACAATGTCCAGGACTCTGAGAAAACGAACTGCAGTGGTTTTGTTAAAGCAGCCCAAGGAGATGAACATCCAGACCGAGAACCAGAGATTTGCAAGAAAACCAAATGGCGTGTCCATGACAAGTTCCTCTATATCAGTGAAGGTGTTAACAGGAAATGCACAGCACACTGGAACTGGGTAATTCGAGGTGAGTTCCTCCTGTTCCCCGATTCCCAGCTCAGCAAAGCCAAGTTCTGCAGCTGGGCTGAGGGTGCTCTCCATCTTCCTGTGTACATCACACTCTGATGAAGTCCTTTCTTGCCCTCCGCACAGCTGGCCAAGGATGAGTCACCATTGCAGGAGATCTGAGCTCAGGGAAGGAGGGGGAGGGGCTTTCCAGGCAGGAAAAAGCAACCCGTGGAAGAGCAGAGAGAAAGAACAAACTCGTGGGAATGGCAAGTTGTGGCGAGGGAAGTAGGCAGAGCGCAGTACTCCCAGAGCTGAGGCTGAAAGATAGATTGCAACCAGGTTTTGAAAGGTCAGGTTCTCACTCTTTATCTGCCGAACTCCTATTCGTCCTTCAAGACCCAGCCCAAAGAAGGGGAAAATTTAGCTAGTTACATGTGATGCCGAAGCATTCCGAATAGAGCAGTTCCCCAATCTGGAGCTAATAAAGAAGGTCAGGTATCTTTTGAAGTCAGGTGTTCACTCCATTGCTATAACAAACTGTCACCCCTTTGTGTTTACCCCAAAATGTTATCTTCTTCACTATACTCCAGTCCTCCAGGTGATCTTATTCTCTTCTTACTTTTCTGTGCTCCCACCGTTCTTCTAACAGTATACTGGGCTGTGAAGGGTGGCTTTGTGTCTGGCACCTCCACCAGGCAGTGTGCCCCACGGTAGAGGGGGCTGTATGTTGTGCATCTTTCTATTCTGCATGCCTGGCACCAAGCCTGTAGGTCAGATTATGCCAGCGGCCTGTCCAATAGCAGCCCTTCCCATCTGACTGTCAGATAGAATCCCACCTGGGCAGCATACTGAATTCAAATTATCCACCTCTTTAGATTCCTTTAAATCTCAGGTGCCATATCATCCGACTGGATCAGTAATCTTACTGATTACAAGTTGAATTCTATAGTGTGGTCTCCCGATAGGGGTCCTCATTCCCACCCCCGCCCCCTCCATTTTCACATCTGCAGCCTTGGACTCCATAGCTTGGGGTGGTGCAGCCCCCAGGACCCTAGGAATGAAAGGTCCCACCAGGAGGGTAAACCTGCATCCAGAGGGTTGCCCTCAAACATACCCTTGAGCTGCCATGAGGTTGGAGCTTCCTTCTTCTGGGTTATTTGATCTAGAAACCAGATCCCAGTTGTTCATCTACTGCATGAGCTGCTGCTACAGGTTGCAAAATGCAACCTGAAAAGCTGCAGCCTGGGGCGTGGCCAGAAATTCGTGAATTTTGATGATTCAGTGGGTGATGTAATTTCAGGGGGAATCTGTCAGACTGCAGTGTAGGTATAAGCATTGACTTTGGGGTCAGCCAGACCTTTCATCTTTTCTTTCCGTAAATACTGAACTGGTCTTATGGGGTGGATGTTATACTGGCAACTGGGGAAAAGGAGGGACTGAGTAAAAACACCTGCCCTTGAGGAGTTTGCGGTCTAGTAGGAGCAACAGTTTCATAACAAATAGGACTGATGAGTACTTGATTCTTCAAAGAGGTGTTATACAGAGAGAATGCCAGAGCATAATAAAGGGATCTGTCCTGGCCTGTTTTGGTATTCCTGGAAGGCTTCCTGGAGGTGGTGGCACTCAAACTAACATCAGCTGATGACTTGGATTCAACCTTCTGTCATTACTAGTTGCCTATCTGGGTAGATCCTATAACCCCTTTTGGCCTACATTTCCATGGTTGAAAAATAGGATTCATTACATTCCCTGCTTATATTTGTATGGGGCTTGGCCCACAGGAAGCTCTTCTCAGGTGGCTGCTTTTCTGATTTTGATTCAGACCAAGGCCCCTAGCTGCTTCTGCCCCCATTGGTATCCTGGGCCTCAGTGCTCAGTGAGTCAGATGCTGTGAGTCTCCACCAGTTCAAGTCTGTGAGGACTCAGCTCAGGAAATCACATGCTGAGAGGATGAGAGCAAGAGCTCTGGCAGGGGAGACAGAGGATAGTTAAGTCCCCAGGGCTGACCCCAACAGCAAATCTCCGGTCTTTGCTGGCCTCCTCTCTAGGTTACCCCCTTCCCCTCTCCCCCTGTTCTGCAAGGCTTGCTCTATCGCAGCCAGGGCAGCATATTGGGGCAGGCTGGGAAGTAGAGACCACCATGAGGGGCCATGTGGAGAGGCTGCAGGATGACCCTCCAGATTAGTCGTCACTTCCCACCGGTCATCACTAATCAGGGGGCTGGGGGAGGGCCCGTGACAGGACAACTCAGGCAAATCTGCTCTCCTTGTTTCCAATCCCCTCATCTGGAAAACAGATAATTCGGTGGCATTAGTGGTTCTTCAGCTCTGCTACACATTAGAATCATTTGAGGGAGATTTCAAAAACCCCAATACTCAAAAACCCCAAACCACCTCCATCAGAGTCTCTGGGAGAGGCCTAGGCATCAGGATTTTGTAAGCCTTGCATGATTGAGACCCAGTGGTTTAGAGGAGTGGTCTAGCCCCCCACCTCTGAGGTCAGATCCTGCTCCCTGGCTGCGTGACCACAGGGGAGTGACTGCATCATGTCCCGTTCATCCCCACACCAGCAAAGAAAAGGCAACGTGGGCACCTCCCTCATGGAGGGATAATATGAGTTCAAAGGCTTCATTTCTATTAAGTGCTGAGGGGGTGGGGCACTGGGTGACACCTCCAGGAGCAGAGTTGGGGTCCCTGTGGCCACTCTCAGCCTTGACTTTCTTGTGGTCACAGAAGAGGGGAAGAAGAGGAAGTGGGGGAAGAAGTAAAGAGGGACCGCCAGTCCTTGTCTCCGCCCCTCTTCCCCTGTGTCCAAGGAGAGCAAATTAAATCATTTAATACCTGGCCTGAAGACCCTGGGAGGCAGAGAGAGGGCATCTGAGAGCACACAGTGGCAGGAGGACAGATGGATACAGATAACCAACCCTCCTGCATCCTTGGAGAAACGCTCGGACTGGCAAGGACGTGGGGTGTTGCTAGTTCCAACATCTCGTTTGATCAATGCATACGCTATATAATCTGAACTCTCTTCAGATTGTGTAAATCTTTTTTTTCTTTTTTTGAGACTAAGTCTCACTCTTTTTGCCCGTGAAACCGCAGGCACACGTTGCCCGGGGTACCACGGACTAAAGCCATCCCCAGCCTCAGCTTCCCAGGTAGCTGGGATTACAGGCCCGCACCACCACACCCAGCTATTTTTTTGGGACTAGGTCTCACTAGTCCCATGCCCCCAGAGGGACTCAAACCATGATCCCTGGCCCTGGCCATGGCTTCCTACAGGCACCTACAGGCCTGTTGCCACCTACAGGCATGCGCCACCAGGCCCGGCCTGTAGATCGTATAAATCTTTCGCCTTTTACAACGTGATCAACGCAGCTTGAAACACAAGGAGGTTAAGGAAACTCTCCCAAGGTCGCACACGTTGGCTGTTTTTTCTAACTCTAGTCTAGAAGTCATTAAAAAGACAAGAACACACCACAGCCTCCTCCCAGAGGACCCGCGATCAGCATTCATCAGTCTCTTCGCTTTGGCAGCGTTGCCTTATCTCTCCCTTCCGAGCAGACACCGCTCCTGCAGCCTGAAGAGCAATCGTGATAATTAATAATAATATTTTGCACTTGGAACTTTCCCCTGGCAGCAGCTGCTCGGAAAGCAGCTACTCATTCAGCCACAGTGGCAGCCAATCCATCAGTCCGCAGGAGCTTGGGGACAGCTGCTCACAGCCCCTCGACCTGTACTGGTGCTTGGAGGGGTTGAAGGGCCGGGGAGATGGGGCCATTATTCCAAAGCAGCCTCCCAAGAGAGTCACCACCCAGGCCTGGTAACACCATCAGGCACCATCATCGGAGCCTCCATTCAACCTACCCCTCTGTTTCCTTCCCTCGAACCATGCCTGCAGCTCTTTGGCCAAAGCAACCAACACACGTAGGGATTGTGCCAGATAGTGCTGCTATGTGGGGAGGCTCCCTCCCCAGGCATCATTCGTGAGGCTGTCTGCATCAGCCAGGATCCCACTCAGCACACAGATGGGACAGGACGCTGGGAGGATTCACCAGGAGGAGCGTGTGATAAAGAAACTGTTTACGAGGTGTGAGCAGGGTAAGGGAAGCTTGGAAGAATGAAGAAGCTCCCAGGGGCTAAGAAATAGCAGGAATTGGCAACCATTCCAGACCTGGAGGGGTTGGGAGGGAGCTGAGGGCTGGAGAGGGAAGGGAAAGTGCTTTGTAGCCAGGCCCGGGGAGAACAGAGACCACCATTGCTTTTTCTTTTCTTTTCTTTTCTTTTTTTTCTTTCTTTCTTTTTTTTTTTTTTTTTTTGAGACTAGCTCTCGCTATGTTGCCTGGGGAACTGCAGATGCAGACTCACATTGCCCGGGGTACCACGGACTCAAGCGATCCCTAGCCTCAGACTCCCAGGTATCTGGGATTACAGGCACCTGCCACCATGCCCAGCTATTTTTTGAGACCAGATCTCGCTCTGTTGCCCCGGGTGGGTCTCGAACTGGTGGACTCAAGCAATTCCTAGTCTCGGCCTCCCTTCCTAGGCTAGGATTAAAGGCATGCATCTGGCTCCGACCATCGCTTTTTCTTCCTGCCTTCCCGTCTCTTCCTGATACCCCCAACTGGAAGCCGGAGGCCTCTGTCCCTTGATGTGGTTGAAGTGGGCAGTCTCTGTGGACACAGAGTAGGTCAGACATAGCAGATAATGAATCCAGAGAGGGGCGGGGGAAGTGGGAGGGGCGGCCACGCTAGCCTGAGTTTAGCACAACCAGTCATTCATTATGGCACACGTCCTTCGGCGTGGCAAGCCTTCCAGGCCCTTGAAGTGGAGCCGTGGCATTCTCAGACCTTGTCCACCATTCAGCGCTCCTTTGATGTTTAGATTCTTCTGGAGAGTAAGGAACCGAGAAACTGTCAGCGTCCAGGACTCTTGTTTCAAGACTCTTGCCATGATCTTGAGTCAAAGCTTACCATTTTGAAAGCACAGATCCTTTGAGGCAAGAATGTGTGGCATTGTGTCAGTGTTTGCTCTCACACCTCAGTAGCTAAGGAGGGGGTCCTGATAGAAAGTTCATCTTTACTTGAGCTTCTCCCAGCCCTGATTGCTCTTCTCTGTGAAGGGGGTTTCCATGCAGGACTTCCTGACAACAGAGAAGTCTCTCTCCCTTGGGCTCTGGGGTAGGACAGCCGGGACTTGGTTCCTGGCTGTCCGTAGCCAAGGCCTGTGTCATTCTCCCTCATCTGAACATGGGGGTAGTTGTTCCTCCCTCAGAGTGATGTCAGAACTGAGCGAAATAAGACATACAAAGCTGGAAACATGTCCGGCCCATAGTCGGTGCACAATAAATATCAGGTAGTTACTTGAAGTCAGAGGTCATGACTTCAGCATCAAGTTTAAAACTAGTAATAATCCTCGTAGGAGAGGATCATTAAAAGAGGATTACTAAAACAATATTCCTGAGCTGGCACAGTGGTGCGCACCTTTAATCCCAGCCTTGGGAGGCTGAGGCTAGAAATCACTTGAGTCTGCAGGTTCAAGGCAACCCTGGGCAACAAAGCAAGACCTAGTCTCTTAAAAAAAATCCTGTTTTCCCATTGAAGAGCTTGAGACTCACAGATGTGATATGAATTACTCAAGGCCACAGAGCTAAGAGGGCGAGGATTTAAACCCAGGGTATCTGACGCCAAGATTGCATCTTCTACATCCACGGGTCTCAAATTTTATCAAGCCCACAGCCACCTGGAGGACTGGTGAACCGGTCACCCACATTCTGCTTGAGCAGGTCCAGGGTGGGGGGTCCAAGAATTTTATTTCTCACTGGTTTTCAAATGATGTGCATGGCGCTGGTCTGCTCCCTGGTATCTGCTGAGTGTTCATCTCCACTGGGAACCTTCCTCTGACGTCTTCAGCCTCCTTTCACCTCCACAATCCAGTTCCAACCTGAATCCACAGCCTAAGTCATTTTCCAGGTGGGATCCTGGAAGTTCTAGCAGGATTGGCAGTTGCTGGTGGGTAAGAACCTTGGACCCTATTCCCACCATTGACTCACCTTTCCCACCCTTCTCCATCCCACCCCTTGGGGTGACCTTGGCGTACACGCTCCCGTGCCTGTCTGCGATTGCACAAACATCTACACATACAGGCTTTTTTTTTTTCCCCCATTTTGCAAACAAAAATGAGTTCCTCCTCCTTCCCTCCTCCCTTTATCTTCACCACTCTGGGAGGACATTTCTTCCAAAAAGCCTTGTGAGTCCTTTGGAAGCAATGTTCTCTGGATTCCACTGACCACTCTCCACCCCCTCACACATCCTCCCTGGGAATGACCTAGCTCCTTTGGGCACCAGGGACAAGGAGCTTGGCAACAGCACCCCAATGTCTTCCTCCCCCTCTCTTTTGGGAGGGAGCTACCCACAGGGAGCAGGTTCTGCTTGGTTCCTCCAGGCCCTGCCACGGTCCAAAGCTGCCTACACCCAGTGGGCGAGCCTGCCTATTCTGGGTGCGGCAGAAGGCAGCCCACTTCCCTGAAGGAAGAGCCATGTTCTCCAAGAGCAGCTTTATCTTTAGTGAAGGTGAGGTTCGGGGGTGCCATCTGCCTTCCTCTTGATCCGATCTCCCACTTGGTGCAGCATGTGGGGGGGGGGGGAGACAAGGCTGTTGTTTATTAGCTCCTGTACAGACACGGCACTTGCAATCCATCTCAGACCTAAAAACGTGGCTCATTTTAAGCAGTGGATGCCGTTTGGAGGCTTCAGGTTTGCAAACAACACACAGTCCAACTAAAAGTAGCTTGAACAATAAGGGGGCTGTTATCTCAGATGGTGCAAGTTCTGTCGGCAGATTTCTTTGCCAGCCTTCTGATCTTGGATTCCTTCCCTTCCTCAAAATGGGTCACCTTCCCATCACGGCGCACAATGAGATGGAGGGGGCAGGAGGGAGCCGCCGGAATCCAGCGTCTGCCGTGCTCTCTCCTAGCCACAGGTCTGTGAGCCAGTCCCCTCAACCCTCTGAGCCTCAGTCTCCGCCTTGTGAAATGAGGACAAGCGCTTCCTGCTAAGAGCACCCTGGAGAGGAAATGAAAGCTGGCAATGTGCAGAGCGCCATCTTTGACACACACACAACAGCCCCTCCACTTACCAGTTCTTTCCTCCCACCTCCCACCCCAATAGGACCTTCCTAGGCAAGAAAGAAACTGAGACCAGCACTCGGAAATGCTTGTGTCAGGCTTACAGACACAAGCTGTGCCTCCTGGAAGCAGGATGCCATCCTTGTTGGCATGTGCAGGTTCCCAGCTGTTGGGAACAGGCCCTGAACCTCTATCCTCTTGCCTGTCTCCCTTGGTGATGAGGAGTTTTCTTGGAACCGAAAGTGCATTTTTCTGGACACACAAACGTGCTTTAGTCCCTCCAGACCACCCGCCAACACATGCGTGATGGATCCCCAGTATTTGTTTGCTACAACAAAGTGCCACACACAGAGTTAAACAACCAAGATGGGTTGTCTCACAGGCCTGGGGTCATGAGTTCAAGATCAAGGTGTCAGCAGGGTCCACTCCCTCTGCAGGCCAGGAGGGCCACTCTGGGCCTTTCACTGCATCTGGTAGTTCCTTAGCTCAGGAGCCATAACCTATCTCCATGTCAGGGCCTCCCTGCACGTGTGTCTTTGTGATGGAATCTCCCCTTTAAACAGGCACAATGTTCATATTGAATGAAGGATCAATCTGGGTCCAGTGTGGTCTCATCTTCACCAGTCACATCTGCAACAGCCTCTTTCCAAGCCAGGAAAGGTGCTAGGAGCAAGGATTCAACGTATGAATTTGGAGCGAACAAAATCCAAGCCATCACCAGCCCTGTTTCAGCTATAGATTCCTCTAAACACCCCTCACTCTTTTCTTTCTCTGTGTTCTTGCTTGTGATGCCTCCTGACTTGAGAGACCATTTCTTTTCCATGCTTGAGAAATCCAACCCAAGCTAAGACCCTACCCAAACCATCTCCTCCAGGTAGCCTTCCTTCAATCCTCTGGTCAGAAACAGTCCCTTTCCTCCACCTCAGACACTCTCTTTGGCTCTCATGATGGTGCTTTTCATCACACCACACTAGACAGCTGTGTTACCAGCAATGTGCGTTCAGATCCCTGACCAGCTGCCCTCCTTTGGGTGAGTGAAGGTGCTGATAGCAGCCAAATCACCTGGGCCTGCTAGAATGGCAGAATCTCAGACCCCAGACTGACCTGCTGAATATGAATCATGTGGCATTGAATGAGATCATCAGAGGAAATGCTCTGATTTGGAACTTCCGCCTCAGTTTCCTCACCTGTAAAATATATACAGTGATAAACCCCATAAGGCTGTTGGGAGAATAAGGAGCAGGGTTACCATACAGAGCCTCGGACAACTTACCAGTGAGGGGTGCCAGCCCAGTCAGTGGAAAATGCATGTGTAACTTTTGATTCCTCCAACGCTTAGTTGTAATCATCCCTTGGGAGAGTAAATGCAGGGTCCCCCCCACCCTTACCCCTCCGCTCAAGTCCCTTGTGTCAGCGGTTCCACCTCTGCGGGTTCCTGTAATCAACGCTCTCTGTCGGCTGAGTCCGTGAATATAGTAAGGGAAATGGAAGGAAGCAAACCATCCTGTCACCTGGTTTTATTCAGAGCAGAGCAAAGTTGAGCACAGGATTGTTTCTGAGATGCGAGGGGTCTCGGAGAAGAGCCCACCAGCTTCCCCCACAGACACACCTTTGCACAGACAAGCGACGCCTGAGGTTTTAATGGGGTTGGGATCTCAGTACAAGGAAATGCATATTTATGGGGCCCCGGGCTGGGCACCCTCATATGTCTCATTGGGTCCACTCGGCAGTCACACGAGCTACGTGGCCATTACCACGCCCCACAGCTGCCACTGCAAATCTTTTTGGGACTTAGGCAGGGAAGACATTTTTTTTAAATATTGTATTTTAGAAAAGTTTCATTTTACGTATGCAGAAACACAGGCTCAGAGTAGGAGGGAACTTGCTCAAGCTCAGCCAGTGAAGGGCAGACCCATTGTTCCAGCCCAGCCCACCTGACACAAAGCGCCTCCCAGCAGCCCTTGGGAGAGGGAAGATGGCGGCCACCTTCAACTGCCCCGGAAGTGGAAACACGGCTGACCTCTGAGGGCAGGAACTAAAGTGCGTTTCCCCGGATACAGCAGGCACCACCCCATGGCTTCAGGAGGTGGACAAAGTCCAGACCTGGAGGCCCTGTTCAGAAGGCGCTTGGGGTCCTCCTCCTCGCTGCCTGAGGCAAAGCATTCTGGGTCTTACCCATCTCTGTTCCCCAAGCCAGACCCACCAGGCTTGGAGCCCCTCATGTCTTCCCCAAGACACGTCCTTCCTCCTGATACCCCTGTGTCAGCACCAGGTCCGAAGCTGCCTTTTGGTGATGGTCTGTCCTGCTCCTTATTAGTATTTTTCTTTAAAATAACTACTAATTTGGGCTCATGCAGAAGAACAATACCCACAAAATTGTAACCACAGGGTACTCACTATTGCTATTGATGTCCATGGAAGTACCCTACTATTGAAACAAATTTGCTTATTTTTGTGCCAATTGGACGTTCTACTAATGATATGTGTCCAAAATTCCAGAAAACATGGACTTTACTTAATCCCACAACAACTTTTACTCAATAAGGTCATTTCATTTGACAAAGGAGGACACTGAGCTTTAGTGAGACTCTCGCAGGTCACTTGGGGAACACGGGTCCCCTGGTCACTGCTGCGTCCCTCTCCTTGAGAGACACAGTCACCTGGGCTTCTTCATCACCAGCACTTCGCTGAGTCTCTTGGAGGCTCCTTGCTCCCTGTTCTGCTGAGGCTGTCATGGGAGGCCCACCAATCCGTCCCTTTGCTTGCTGCTCAACGTTTTGACAGTGCGACACGCAGCCAGGGAAGAGGACACAGAGGCAGCTTAGACAGGGAAGAGGCAGGACATGCAGAGCTGCAGGGAATGCCTCTGTCTCAAGCCATCAAGGCACATTGAAGCAAAAAGTCACGTGATGCCCCCAGGGGGTCCTCAGGTAGCACCTTCAGCTAACTCCCTCTTCACAAGGGACTGCTGGCTTTTCCCAAGCCAACTTTTCCCAGAGCTTTCCCTAAGCTTCTTGATGTTACTGTGCCATCAGCACTATGTCGGCTAGCTGCAGCCAAGACGGTCTCAGTGGTCTGTCACTGAGGGGAGCAAAGAATTGGGAAGATGTGCAAAAGTTTATGCATCAATGGAAACACTGAAGCAAGCGGGTCTCAGAAAGAACAAGAATTGAGGAATCCAGGCAACAGCAACTAAAACACAGCACCTGCCAGGGAAACTAGTCACTATCTCCGCTGTCTTCGGGTGACTTTACACTTATGTTCTGAGAGCAGTGCCCTGTCCTGTGTGCACCTCTTGCTAGAGGATAGACAGGACACCCTGCTTTACAAGCCCCCTGTCTTGCCCTCACAGGAAGAGGGGGCACTCACCAAAGGAGCATCCAAGCTGTAGTATCATAAAAGGGAGGAATAGGAGCTGAGCAGTTAAGACATGGACATCCAAGGTCATCCGCTCTGTGACCTTTAGAAGATGCTGAGGGACCCACAGTTTTCACACTCAAAACAGTTCTGGGTCCCTATTGGTTGTAATGAGATATGTCCCAGCATGGATGTTCTCAATGACAAGCTAGACTGAAGGGAGCAGGAGAGGAAACCCCTAGGGAACATCTTGGCCACCAACAGGTTCTGCTCCAGGCAACTATGATGTCTTTGGTGATGACCAGAAGATCACAGAGGATTCTGGAAGTTCCGCATTCATCCTCAAAGTCCCTGTGGTGCTTGTTTCAAAGACAACACTGTTGCTCCTCCCTGCAAGCCCTTTTGTAGTTGTGAGTCCGCCAAACCTCCAAGAGGTAGAGTCTATCCTCCTGACTCCTTCAATCCAGAGTGACCCTTTGGCTTTGACTGTAAAATGCAGAGAGTGTAGTGCCACATAACTTCCCCACCTAAATCTCGTGAAGTCTTACAGCTTATGGGACAGCTTAGTTTTTCACTCACTTCCTGGGACTTAGGAAATGTTACCCATCGTGGACTGAACTGTGTTCCCCCAGTTTATAAGTTAAAGCTCTAACCCCCTGGTAATTGTGTTGGGAGATAGGGCCTTCAAGGAGATAAGGAGAGAAAGCAACATCTCTCCAAATCCAGAAAGCAAGCCAGAAAGCAACACTTCTCCAAAAACCAACCCTACTGGCACCTTGATCTTAGTCTTGCTGCCTCCAAACTAAGAAAATAAATATCTGTGTTTGAGCTCCCTGCTCTGGTTTTCTGTTGTGGCAGCTTGAACAGGTAAGTTGTTGGATTGCCCGACCTCTAAGTGATGGAATTCCCCAAGGATTAGTCCCAGTAACTCTCCTCATTCCACTCTATTAATCCTGGTCAGTCTATTCAAGGACTTAATGCTCACTGTATGTTAACAGCTACAAATCTATCTTAAATCTGCCCATGTTATCCAGCCCATGTCACTACCTGAACTCAAGCGAACTTCATTGCTTACTGTATCAGTCAGCTATCGCTACAACAATACTGCGTAACAAATAACCTAAGAGCACTCAGCAAACATCTGTGTTGCTTGGAGAGAGGGTTGTGGGGCATTGGGCCAGTTCTCCTCAGGTTTCTGTATAGACCTCATTCTCCAATTTGGGATTGTTCTCCTTCCGGTTTCTCATTCTCCGTGGAGCAGTAGTTACAAGGGTCTGTTTTCTTGGCAGGTGGTGGATACACTGGTCTGTGAGCCTACTTCTGAAAGTATTTCCAAAGCCCCTTCTTACGTTATACCCACTAATGTGCTATTAGTCGAAACAAGTCACATAACTAAGTCCAAAGATGATGGAGAACAGAAAAATATTCCCCTGCGGAAGGGAAGTAGGGGTTACTGAAGGCCCTTCCATTGAAGAATTGAAGGCAATGAATATAACCTACCACATCTAGAACACTAGGATAGCCTCTATCATGGCCAACCTCTTAAGGTCACTGGGAATGTCATCTTTTAAAAGAAAATTCTGATCCATTTGCTCTCCTGCATAAACCCACTGGTGGCTTCCCTTGGCTCATGGGATTCACACAGGGTCTGACCTTGACACCATCAACACCATGTGGCCCTGGCTCTCTCTACACCAGTTGCTTGAACTCATCAGGAAACTCCCCAGCCTTGGGCTTGTGTATGTGTCTCCAGAAGTTCATCACCACCTTCCTTCTCATTCTTCCCAGGAATCTTCTTCTCATTCTCAAGTCTCCATTGAAATATCACCTCTTCAAGGAGGACTTTCTCACCCCACTTCTTTCCTGCTACCTTGGAGCCTCCCTTACAGAGTCTTGTAACTCTTGTGGGCAGAAGTTGTTATGTTGAAGTCCTCACCCCCGGTACCTCACAATGTGACTGTGGAGGAGGAGCTTTAAAAAGGTAATTCAGTTAAGATGAGGTCTCTAGCGTGGGCTTCACCCACACAGCGAGTGTCCTCGTAGGAAGAGAGCATTCAGGCACACACACAGAGAAGACCGTGTGAAGATGCAGGAGAAGCGGCCATCTGCACTCCCAGGAGAGGCCACAGGGGAAACCCGCTGGCACCTGATCATGAACATCCAGCCTCTGGAATCTTGAGAAAACACATTTCTGGTGTTGAAACCCCCGGGTGATGGTACATGGAAAGGCAGCTCTCACAGGTACCTACCTGGGTACTTCCCTTCACGACTTGAACCACAGTGTAATGACACATGGCTCTGTCCCCTCTGCTGAGCCTGTCACTGTCCCTTGGCTGTACACCGTGCAAGCTCCAGGGACCATGTCAACCTGGTCACAGCTCCCTCCCGGCCCTGCATGGTGACTAGCGCATAGCAGGTGCTCAGAAGATCACTGGCAGGAATGAATGAACAAATGATCTTTGTCTCAGGTGACTGAGTAGGGGTAGAGGTGGGAGAGGACACAGTGGCAGCTCGCTCCGTGATCTTCCTGCCCTGGCCCTCTTGCTTGCTCCAAAAGACCCTCCCAGTGTGAAGCTGCTCAACTGTGAGATCTGCAATGTGATTTACTCCCTAGTGACATCATAGTCATCACCATGGCAACACCCAGAGATGGCTGCCTGCTGGATGAAGTCTCTCCCATTAGTAAAGGGCAAGTGGATACCCAGCAAGGGAAGGCGTCACTGGCGAGGCACTTGCGTCAGTCCTCACGCCCCACGTTGGCGGCCAGGCCTGCAGAGCTGCTGCTGTGGTAAGCAGTTGGGCGCCCCTCTGGAGGGCAGCCAGGGCCACCTTCCCTGTCACTGAAGATCTTACCTTTGAGACGGACCAGCCAGTCAACATTCTGCAGGTGGAAGCCCAGTACAGTACAAGCGCTGCTGACTTGGCTTAACGCCAAGGCCAGCCTGGCCTCCTGAAGACTCCTGAGTGGTCACCAAGCAATTCCTTTCATGTCCATCTGTCCATCTCTCCTGCTCATCATACCCCAGTTTCTCTTTTGCTTTTGTCAACATCTCCTGAGAACCTGCTAGTGTCAGGGAATGTCTTAGACAAGTATGGGGTGACCCGGATATCGGGGGGTCTCCCGTGCAGATAAGGTGTTTAGCCTCCAGCCCTTTGGAGAAAGACTGAGGTGGTGGAGAGCAGGGGCATTCAAGGCGGGGGCAGGATTGCTGATATCACAAGTGGGACCTCAGAGTGTGTTTCTGCAGCGATAGGGCTCAAAGCACCAGCTTGGTACAGTCCAAACACTGCTAGTAAAGCCTCCAAGAAGTCAGGGCTCAGATGGGACTCTGCAGGTCTGTCTGGAAATGCAGCCACTGTCTCACTTAGGCAAACGATTCTAGGTTCCAAGCTTTCAGACGCTACCTTCGTAGAAGCTGAGAGCTGGAGTTCGCGGTCTCCCCTTAATTCAGTTCTCTATGCCTCATAGAGACCCAGACTTCCTTGATCCCCACAAGCAAAGGAACTAGAGCTTTAGAAGACATCCTGATTTTGGAAGGTGCTTACCCAGTGTCCAGGGCTGCCTGGCCGTGTACCACTGGGCAGAGACAGTCCACAAAAACTTGCTTCAGAGGACCCCTCCCCCCCGCAGAGACTTATGATCTTGGCAAGGTGCTCACCACCATTGAGACTCAGTGTTTGCCTCTGTAAAATGGGCATGATGACCCCTGCATTCAGAGTCACTGTGGGAGCAGTCATATGGCCTTCTGGGCCTGGATCTCAGAAGGCATGGGATGGAAGCCAAGGTTCTACGAGAAAGCAGAGCTTGCCTGACATCTACCCTGCTGGAAAAGCTATCAGTCGGAGGGAAAGACCTTGGGAGTTTCCTCCTGAGTGGATGCTGACAGGGGAGCTGTGGCGTTTGCCTCTAAAAGAGTCTCAGCAAACTGTCTGAAACTGTCTGTGCCTGTGGGAACCCCACCATGACGATGCTGCTCAGACTCATCTTGCAAGATGTTTCCTGCCTGTTAGTATTCATGAGGGACAAAGAGCAGCTGAGCTCATGCTTTTCCCATCACTTTTAAGGGGCACCCCAGCCCTTTCTGAAGGTAGAAAAATAAGGACTCTGTATGTGCCTTCGGTTGCCAGCCTTCAGAGAGCTGTTGGACCAGCCAGAGACCAGGACTCCTCTAGTCTCTGTGTTAGCACCAACAACTTTGGTTGTCAGGGAACAGCAGTGGCCTGTGGGTTCCGTGAAGGTCATGCCTTTTTTATCTGCATAGACCCAGCACATAGTAGGGCTTGGCACACAGTAGGTACTAACAAATGTTTGTTGGATAGATAGAATGGAGGGAGAGGAGAGGGAGAGAGGGAGGAGGAAGAGTGGGAGGGTGGAAAGGGAGAGGGAGGGAGGTTAAATATATGAAGCATAGTAAAATGAAATAAAGATTATCTTCTTCCTTCTGGAAAAATCCTAAAGCACATGAAGATCCTCAGCTGGCAGATCAATAGGGCTCAGGCCCTAAGAAAAGCTATAAGAGCCACAAAAGTAGTTCGGCCCATGATGACCCTGAGACCCAGGATAAGTTATTCCTGCTGCATAAACAGGTGTATTTCCTAGGGCTGCAGGCTCAGGGCCCAGCCCAACCTAGCCCCTTTTGTTACAGATGAGGGCGTGAGCCTCACTTCCTCTCCACAGCTGGGGTCTGGCGAAGGCACCCCCCATGTAAGAGTCTTGCACAGTTTTGTTGACATAATACTGGCAAAGCGATTTGCACAGAGTCTGGTATACACAAGCAATAAATAGGCCCGTTTATTTATATATTACACATTTCTAACATCTACCCCCAGGACTCACGGATGTCTCCTGGGAGCAGACACAGAAGCAGCAAGAGGCTTGCCTCTGTTTCTATTGCATGGCTTCCTGTTTCCTCTCCTTCCCATGCATGGTGACTCCCAGGGAGCCAATGACACCTTTCCTAAGCCCTCCTCAGGGAGAAGTGATCATTGTGTTGTTTCGAGTGTGGCTCTTCAGGACAGACTGCCCCAAACTCCATCGCTTTCTTTTTTCACTTTTCCTTACACATTGTTTTGGTCCCAAGTGTTTTCACTTTCTCAGGCAGGAATGATTTTAAATAAATGCTGCTGGTTTGTTTTTAGGATTTTTTTAAGTTTCTTTTTTCTGTATTGACTTGACATTGGTTTATAATGTTTCATATGATTTAGGGAGAAAAGTTTCACACCTCTTCAGATGTATGTTACTACCCCCACCTACCTACCCTTACCCTTGGCCCCTACCCTTCAGATAAATGTTACTACCTTCACCCCTTCACCTTCACCCCCACCATCCAAGTACCCACAATTCTTTGCCACTGGCCTTTGGGCACCCACCCCTCTACCCCACCCACCTCTGTTCCCACCCCCTGCTCCTTATCCCTCTAGTAGCCTCAATTCTTCAGTCATATTTCTATGGGGGGGGGTGGTTTGTTTGTTTAGTTTTGTCAATTCCTTTGGCTTGTCTTCATTTCCCTCTATATTCCACATATGAGTAAAGTCATCTGGTATTTATTTCTCCTTATTTCTCTTAGCATGACCCCTGCCTGTCCATTGCCAATTCTTTCCTGCATCTTCTATGTCTTTTAATAATGTCATATCATTTTCATTGAAGAGGTCTTTCACCTCCTTTGTTAGCTTTATTCCTAGGTATTTAATATGTTCTCATACTATTGTAAAAATTATCATTTTCTTGATTTCTTTCTCTTTCAGTTCATTATTTGCATATAAAAATGCAACAGACTTTTGTGTGTTGATCTTGTAATCTGCCACTTTATTTATTGATAGATCAAATAGTTCTTACTGGAGTCTTTAGTGAACTCTTTGATTAAGTCATTATTTTTGTTTCATTTGCAAATATAGTTCTACCTCTTCTTTTCCAGATTGGATTCCTTTTATATCTTACTCTTGCCTAACTGTTCTAGGTAGGAGTTCCAAAACTAGGTTGAACAGTAGTGGTGAAAATGGATAGATTTGCTGTGTACGTGAGCGTAAAGGAAAATCTTTCAGTTTCTCACCATTGAGAGTGATGATAGTTGGAGTTTGGTATATATGACCTTAATTATTTTGAGTCCTTTCCATCCCCATTTGGTAAAGAATTTTTATTGTGAATAGATACTGAATCCTGTGAGATGCTATTGATGCATCTGTTAATATGGTCATTGTCTTTCTTTTTGTTGATATGGGGAATTATACTTATTATATTTATTATATTTATTAATTTTTATATATTGAACCATCCTTGCATCTCTGGAATAAATCTCATTTCATCATGATATAATTCTTTGAATTTAGTGTACTAAGATTTTGTTGAGGCTTTGTATCTATGTTCATCAAGGGCATTCGATCTGTATTTTTCTTTTTTGTGATACTCTTATCTGATTTTTACTAATACTCTTATCAGAGTATTAGTAGACTCATCAAACATACTTGAGAGCATTCCTTCTTCCTCAATTTTTTAGAAGACTGAATTTTTTTTTAGAGGCGTTTCTGTTTGAAAGTTTGGTAGAACTCACTAATAATCATTGATCCTGGGTTATTGCTTCTGGGAAAAAAATTTTAACATCATTTTCCTTCTTTTTTATTGGTTATATATACGTATACATATATGTATGTATGTAATATATAATGTGCATACACATTATACATAGATAACATATACATATGCATATATAATCAATAAAAATACATATATGATATAATATATATGTATTATATATATACCTATATGTACTATTTGTATATACATATATATTAATACACCAAAATTTTTCCACCACCATCTCACATGTGAACCATCATCCTGATCTCTTGTGCTCATTTCTCCCCTAACTCCTCTCTCTTCCTCCTCCTCCCTCTTCCCCTCCCCCTCCCTTGCTATATGTTTTAATTCTATTGTCTATAGTTCTATAGTTTCTTAATTTTAACTTTTTCTTGTTCTTTTGTTTGTATTCCCTATATCCCACATATATGTGAGAACATCCAATACTTTTTCTTCTGGCTTATTTTCTTATATTTTTCTTATTTCTTTTCTTATTACTTATCTTTTGCTTTCTGGCTTATTTCTGCTAGACTGGTTCCCTCTAGCTCCATGTTGCCACAAATGACATAAGCCATTTTTGATTGCTGAGTAATATTCCACTCTGTAAATATACCACTGCTTTTTGATCCATTTGTCTGTTTGGGGATATTTGGGTTGTTTCATATCCTGGCTATCATAAATAGTGCCATAATAAACATAGGAGTGCGGGTATCTTTTTGGATTAGAATTTTGGTGTCCTTTGGGTAGATTTACTTTGGGGGAAATTTTGATTATTATTTCCTTCCTTATAATTGGTCTGTTCAAATTTTCTATTTCTTCTTGATTTGGTCTTGGAAGTTTGCATGATTCTAGGATTTTGTCCATTTCCTCCAGATTTTCCTTCTATGTGTTGATGTAAAGATAATCCTGGTAGTCTGTTATGATCCTCTGCATTTTTTTTTTTTTTGAGACTAAGTCTCGCTTTGTTCTCTGGGGTAGTCTCGAACTTGCAAACTCAAGCTATCCTTGTCCTCTTGACTTTCAGTGCTTGGATTATAGGCATGTACCACAGCGCCTGGCTTGATCCTTGACATTTCTGAGGTATCTGTTATAATTTTGCTTTTGTTTCCAATTCTAGCTAGTAAAGCTTTCTTCCTTTTTTATTAGTGAGTTTAGCTAGAGGTGTGTCTACTTTGTTTTTTTCACAGGACCAGTTATTTTTTTATTGATCTTTGAACTGTGTTTTAAAATTCTGTTTCATTTATTTCTGCTCTAATTGTTATTTCCTTCCTGCTACTGGCTTTTGGTTACATATGTTTTTCTTTTTTCTAGCTCCTTAATGTAACTGCTGGTTGCTTTTGACAAATGCTCTTAGGGTAGATTTTTTTGCACATAGCAAGCTCTGAGTCAGATCAAATAATGACAACGCTTAAGAGAGGAGTTTTTATTTCAGGGAACAACTCTACCGCTTCTGTTGCATGACTCTGGATGACTTATTTCTCTCTTGAAGCTTCCGTTTTCTCATCTTTAAAGTGTAAATAACAATATTTTCTTGAATTTATGTCCTTTCAAGAACCCAATCTGGGTAAATGCTCCAAAAGACATCAATCCTAAAGAAGAGGTGTGGAAACAAATCAAGACCTGGGTCAAAGACACTGTGGGTTCACGGGACACTCAGGGAGGGCTCTCCTGGGTTAGTTCTTAAAGATAAAGCAGAACGGCTAGAACTGAGAAAAAAATGAATTCTAGGAAGAGAGGCCTGGGGATGAAAGTCACCCTGGCTCCTGCAGCTGGAGGGGAGCCTGGGGAGGAGAACAAGAGAGACAATGTGACAAAATGAGAGAGTCCTGTATTGCAGGTCAAAGAAAGGACAACAGGAAAACCACCAAGGATTTGAAATTCAAGGAACACATGACCGGACTTGGGGATTTGAAAAACATAGCCCTTGCCAGGTGGATGACAGATGGGAAATAACAGAGACCACAGGTCCAGTTAGGGGGGGTTAGAGCTGAAAGAGAGAGGTGTCCAGGGTGAAGTGAAGGCAGAAGGGGAGGGAGATGGGGGGGTTTGAAAAATACCTTTAAAATATAACTGAGCCCTTTCCCCCATAACCTCTGACCTCTCCATATTCACTTGGAATCCTTCCTCCAAACCTTCACTCAGCAGCAATTGAGTCACTGCAATATAGATCTAAGCATACATATCACTCTTGCACCCTTGAGCACATCATCTGAGAGTTCTCTGAGGCCTTTCTCTTGCCCTCAAGCATATACCCCAGATTCCTTCCCGTGGTTTTCAAGGTTATGTAGGGTCTGGGCCCCACCCTGTCCCATGTGCCCCCTACTATGTGGTCTTCGCACATGCTGTTCCCTCTGCCTCTGCTCTTCCTTCTCCACATCTCAACTCTAGTCGACTTCCTGATTAATTAAAATTGCCCCGTGTCAGGCAAGCATCTGTAGTGCTCTTGGTGGCCTCTGCCACGTTGTGGTCTCACAATAATTAGTGGCAACCAATTCCATGAAAATATAAGCTCCATGGAGGTGTGCTCATGCTCCCCAGTACCGCCAGGGGGGTGTTCAAGTGAGTGATTAAGCGCATGCAGAATGACAGGCACAGCGGGCGATACCCACGGGCAGGTTGGCATCCTCTGAACCCCTGTCCCTGCCTCCTTGGGGCTCCTCTCTGGCTTCCACAGCACCAGAGCATCTTGGTCCTCCTGGCCAGCATCCCCCTGGCAACACGGCCACCAGCCTGGCGTGATCTGATGCTGATCTGGGCTGTGCAGACAGGCCCCAGACTCAGACGCCACGGTGGCGCCATGGCAACAGCCAGGCTCCTGCGAGGCCCCAGACTGCTCCCGGGGATGTCAAATCAGGTTTCTGTATTCCGTCCCCACAGGCTCTGTCCACATATCTGCAGGGACTGTCACAGGAGGGGACGTCCGGTGGCAGGAGGTCACAAATGGAGCAAGTCATGGGAAGCTCTCCTGCCCGCAGGCCAGCAGCAGCCTGAAACTGAGGGAACAGGCAGGGACCCTGAGTTCTAGCCGGGCTTCATCCCTGAGCACCCTCGTTTACATGGGGATGGTGATAAAGACTGGCCTGGCAGGGCGGCTGTGACAGCTGGAGCTATTCATAGTGCAGAGTCCCAGGAGGGTAGAAAGGGCACAGCAGCCTCTTCTCAGCAGCATCTCTGTCCCTCACGCAAAGATGCAGGCTCCGCAATGGGGTGGACACTTGGTTCCGGGGGGGGGAGGGGCAGCCTGCTGGTGACCTGCCCTGGCCCCGCCTGTGCTGTGCCGAGCCCTGGGCCCACCCGTCCCGTCTGTCTTCACAGCGACCCGTGAGGGATGTCCAGGCCCAGTGAGGTCACTCACAGGCCCTTGGCCTGTTAGGGAATGACACCGCCCACGGGTAGCCTGAGGGGCAGCGCTGCCAAACTGTATGCAGGAGCCATTGCCAGCAGCGTGAGTCCAGCCTCTCCCCATCCTTTCCCACACAAATGCCTGGGAGAGGACAGGTATGTGACTGACTAGCTGACCCAAGGCCCCAGCTGGACCCTGAACTCCAGTGCTGAGGATGCTGTTCCCTCTAATTCCACAGCTGAGATTTAGAAACTAGGGTAGCCAGGTGGGATGGCGCGTGCCTGTCATCCAAGCGCTGGTGCCACAGCCTCTTCAGCGCCTGGGCAGGAACAAGGCTCTGTCTAAGGGAATTCCTGCAAGGCAGGCTGTTCTTAGAAACACGCTGCGGCCTCTCTTTCTGGTTAGGGGTAATTGGATTGTTTATTGGCCTGTTTACCTTAACAGGGTTTGTGGTCTCTGTTGAGCACCTGGCTGAATCAAAAGTAAATGAATCAGTTCCCGTGACTAAAATTCATATATGATATTCCTAAAAACCCTCTGAACAAAACAGCGAGATTCCAGTAAATCTTCCAACATGAATTAAGTCTTATTCACTCTCTTTACAGGAGCAGATCAAAAGATCTGCCTCAGCTGGTGTCTTGTGACTCATGAAACAAAACATATCCTATTTAAACAGTTAAATAAACATTATAAAAAACATTGGGGACCTCAGAAAATGACCAAAAAGTGCTCTAAGGATATTGTGAAAAATAAAAAATGAGCAAAACAGCAATCACTCAGCCCACCCCCCAAAAAACTAATAAAAAGCATGTCATGTATGTAATAAACGGCTGTTGTCCTTAACTATTATTAAAATATTAACTGCACTAACCTTAAAAATGTTGCTTAACCTACAGGGGATCTGTTTAGAGGAAAGAAAAACAATGACTACTTTCCCTTCCTGTTAAAACTGATTATACCTACATAAATGAAACTTAGTTTTTTATTTTCCTTACTGTATGCGCTTGCTAAGCCACAAGAAAGTGTATTCTGCCTACCTAGAAAAAATTATTAAAACTTTGCCTTCACACAATAAAATCAGACCTCCGCTGTACTCCTGAAGTCTGCCTGTCTCGTTTCTCTCAGTTGACTCCTTCCACACTACCTCGACTCCTGACTCTGCAAGGAGCTGGACTCTGGCACACTGGGAGGCAAAAGACCTGGGATTGCTTGAGTTTGTGTGTTCGAGACTACCCCGGGCAACATAGCAAGACCTGGTCTTGAAAAAGCAGGTGGGTGTGGTGGAAGGTCCCTGTAATCCCAGCTATCTGGGAGGTTGAGACTGGGGATCACTTGAGTCAGTGGGATCAGGACTACCCCGGGCAACATAGTGAGACCTAGTCTCAGGGAAAAAAAGAAAGAAAGAGAGAAAGAAAGAAAGAAAGAAAGAAAGAAAGAAAGAAAGAAAGAAAGAAAGAAAGAAAGAAAGAAAGAAAGAAAGAAAGAAAGAAAGAAAGAAAGAAAGAAAGAAAGAGAGAGAGAGAGAGAGAGAGAGAGAAAGAGAGAAAGAGAGAAAGAGAGAGAGAGAGAGAAAGAAAGAAAGAGAGAAAGAGAGAAAGAGAGAGAGAGAGAGAAAGGAAGGAAGGAAGGAAGGAAGGAAGGAAGGAAGGAAGGAAGGAAGGAAGGAAGGAAGGAAGGAAGGAAGGAAGTGAAGGAAGGAAGGGAAACTGGGGCAGAGAAACACTGGCTTGGGGTGCCCAGGGCAGTAGGAGTAAAGTCATGAACAGACATTCCTTGTGTCTTCAGCACGATCCCCAACTTCCTCACCTTGGAAGAGAAGGTTCAGCCCAGCCCAGAAACTTCCCTCTGGAAGCCAGTTTAAGGTTGTGCCTTTTCCACATACTTCCTCGAATAGGAAGGAGCAAGGGAAGAGCAAGATGAGGCTGCGAGAGGCAACTGTGTTCACGCAGCTCCCAGAACGAAGCCCTGAAATTGCATTTGCTGCTACCTCTAGCAGTCGACACCAGGAGGCCCCTGGGGTCTGCCCTCCTCCCGAGACGTGTGGGAACTCGGGGTGCTCCCTAAACCCAACCCAGTTTCATTTACCGCCGAGAGCAAAGGGCCTGATGAGGGCAACGGGCATCAACAAGTGTCCTCGGCTCCAACCCACAAAGCCACAGGCTCGGGGCTCCCACCACGGGGGTAGGACCCCAGAACCCCAGAATGTCCCTTTGTTTCTGGAAGTTTGGGGATGGGTTGTCCTGTGCATTCTGACACATCTGTGCCAGGCAGCCTGGTGGCTGGCAGTGCAGGCTGGGAGCATTTTTTGTGGGCGTTCATTCTCCTATCTAGACTGGGGTGCTGTCATCTAGTGCACCCCGAAATGAAGCCTTACGATGCTCAAATACACCCTTTTCTCTCTTCCCTCCTCACTGGCTGTGTTGGAGTCACACTGGGGTCCCTGCAGTCAGGAGAGAATTGTTCAAATAGGTGGGACCTGGCATTTGTTCTTTGCTTAGTGTGTGGGGAGAAGAGATGACAAACACTTGAACAGAAATTTTAAATGGTGAAAAGGGCCACTAAGGAAATGAACAAGATGGTGTTCATTTATATGTGAGTGTGCTGGAGCATAAGGCAATCCTGGGGAGCTTTCCTGAGGAGGTGAGGTTTATGATGAGACACAAGCATCATCCTGCCAAAAGTGAAGAACAGAGTATTCCAGCAGGGGAGTAGGGGAGGGCAATGTTGGGGGAGAGTGAAAGGTGTCAGAGGGTCTTGAGAGACTGAGAAGGGGGTGAAGGGCTGCCAATGGGTTGTAGAGAGCCGTGAGAGGTGAAACTGGAGAGAAAGGTTGGACTGAGTCATTCAAGATCAAGGTGAAGAGTCTGAATTTTATGTTGAGTGTGATGTCATCCCCTGAGTGTTTTAATCAGGGCAGGGCTGTGATTTAATTTATATTGCAAAATGTCACTCTGAGGGGTGAAGCAAGAAAGGAAGCAGAGAGAGCAGCGAGAGGAGGCTGCCGCAGCCTTTAGGGGTGGGAAGGCTGGGGTGGAGGCTGGAGAGGGGCAGGTGGACCTGAGATGACAGGAAGCAGCAAACTGTTGGGTGACAACTGACCTGTGACATCTTGATACCTTTTTATATAAAACGAATGCACACTCATGGCTTCAGTGCCTTTTCCACCAGGTGCCTAATAGAATTTCCACCATGACCCCAGGTGTTGCCCCCCAAAGCTTTCTGAACACAGTCCTTCCTCAAGCAGAGACTGAACTGCCCCAGCATCCTCCATCAGCTTCCGCTCCCCTGGGAGCACTGGGCCACCCGGGTGAGCACGTCCAAGTTCATCCATGCCACGCACACTGAGGAACCTGGCTCTGTGACTGTGCCCAGGCTCTGCTCAGAAGCAACCAAGGCCCAGAGGGGCCGCTGATGTCATCCCCATCCCATGGTGACCATGACATTCATCTTCACCATCCCAAAGGCAGTCTTCCTGCTACTGGATCATGTATGGTGATTCTGAGAAGCATCGCCAAAGAGGTCTTTAGAGAATTTACTTCGATAAAGAGCTAAGAGTGCGTTCACTAAGCTCATCAAGGTTCTGTTATCTGTTATGGGCATCGGGGATCTCATTCATCACATGCCCAGCACTCACCCATCTGCAGTTCAGATAAATCATGCCAAGTCCCCTGACCTTACCAAGATGGCAGCTAGGGGGTGGAGGGGGGATTGAGGGGAGGATAGTAAGGACACCCCCAAAGTAAAAGCCTGCAATGCAACACAGCAAGAGCAGGTGCAAAGGCTCACCCCAAACCCTGCAGGCAGACAGAGCGCAGGAGCTGGAGCCTACCCCATGTACCCCAAAGGGAGTGCACCCCAACAGATGTTGTGCAGGGGTGAGCCTGTTCACTTGGACCCCCACCAAGGCAGACTCTGCAGTTCAGGTCAAGGCAGCCCCAGCTCACCCAAATGGTCCCACACCCCAAACTGGTTGTTCAGCCATTTTGTTCTACGCCTCTAAGACTGATGGTTTCCAGATGACCTCCCACAACACCAACTCCTTAAAGAGACAGAAGGCAGCTTGACTTTCTTTGCATCTTCTCCCTCCAGGCTTTGGTCATGACCTGACCACTGTCTGCTGGGTGCTGGGGGAGGGGACATCAAGCTAACGAAAGACTCAGTCTCGCTGGGTGTGGTGGCACGTGCCTGTAGTCCAACAGCTGGGAGGCAAGAGGCCTGGGATCACTTGAGTTGGTGGGTTTGAGACTACCCCAGGAACATAACGAGACCTTGTCTTGAAAAAGCAGCCAGGCACAGTGGTGCATGCCTGTAATCCCAGCTACTTGGGAGGCTGAGGTTGGGGATTGCTTGAGTCCACGGGATCAGGACTACCCCAGGAACATAGTGAGACCTAGTCTCAAAAAAAAAAAAGAGCTCAGTATCTGCTCAGAATGAAGAACCCACAGACTCCCATGGACTCTCCACTAACTCTTGACCCCAAAGGGCCCTGTGGCTCATTAATTCTATCTACAGCTTTATGGCTCCTAACTTTTCACTGTAGTTTGGGGTTCTCTGAGCTCCATATCCCCAACTACTGAGTCTTCCTGAATACACTAATTTCATTAAATTTAAAATACCCAACACTATCGCCTGCCTGCCCAGCACCAACCTTCCCGCCCCCGAGAAAGGCACCATTGCCCATGCAACTGCCCAGACCCGTAGTCTACATATACCCTTGACTCTTCTGCTTCCCTCCAACCATCCAGTGCCCTCCTTCTATGCCATCTTCTGTGCCTATTACCCCGGTAGCTTCTCCCAGCTTACTCTCCCCTAACCCATTTGCGGAGTGGCCAGGATGGCGTCCTAACATGTGAACGAAGGCTTGTTTCTTTTCCCGCCTACATAGCCTTTCAGACTCTGTCCATCACTCAGAGTAAGGTGCCATGTCCACGGTCACCTGCACCATGTCCATCACCCCCTGCTGTGGCCCCTGCCCCGCTTCTACTAGGGTGCTCTCCCCTGCTCCTGCCAGTCTCTCCTCTCTCTTTCTTGGGTCCCCAGCCCCACACACTCTGCTGCTCTCTCAGCCTCTGAATGTCCCTTCTTTGCTTCATTTTTTGGACAACTGGATTCTTCTCCATCTTTCATGCATCCTATTGGATGTCACCTCCTCAGAGAAGCCTCCCCTGATTTCCCCTGATACCACCCCTCATTGTGTCATCTCACTCAAATTCCCCCTTGGTAACATTTACCAGATCATGAACGGCCTCGTAGCTGTGGAGTGCAATGCCCATGTTGGGAGGCCTGGTGTCCGTCTCCACAGGCCGACAGTGGAGACACTCAAATATGTGTTAAACAAACCAAAAGCGGGAGCTTCCCAAACTGGGATGAGGACGCTCCCAGTAGCATGTGTGCCAGCTCCCAGCACAGTGCCCCTGGGAGCCCCAACATGCTCACATCATCCCAGTCCACCCGGAAGATTCGGGAGCTAGAAATGCATCAACCTTGTCTCCAGGAAAGAGATTGTGGAGAAACCAGAGGGCAAGAGACCTATAGCTATACGCCCGATCACACTCAAGAGAACGTGGGGATCCGTCCCTTCTGCTCTCTGCCAGCTGCCTCTTCTGAAGAGCTGGGGAGTGTGGGCTACCAAGGCGATGCAGAGCTTCAGTCTGGTTTGGCCCCCTGAGGTGTCCTCCCTGCCTCCTCCCAGTGCTCTAGACAGCCCACGAGTCTGAGATCCCATGTCTGCCCTGTCCCTACCTCACTCCAGCCGCCTGGCGCCCCGGCCAGGTAGACTGTGTTCCCGCCCCCAGGGTGGCTTTGAAGCCAGGAGCTGTCACTGTTTGTTTGCACCGAAGCTCCACGTAAGACAACAGCTTGTGACTAAGAAGCAGGCACCTGGCAGAACAGCTGTCTCCCGCCAGCCTTGACCCCCGCCAGCAGCCATTTGCAGGCCCTAGGCAGCTGCCTCCTGGAGGGCAGCGGGGTGCAGAGGGCAAGCACTGGAGGTGGAGGCAGCACATGCACTCAGCAGGTTGGGAGCAAGTCCCCTTGTGTGTCAGGAACGAGGTCGAGGCCCCAACCCTGGCCCAGCCTTTCTTCAGGGAGACTTGGGGATGTTCTCCCATTCTCTGACCCTCAGTCTTCTTTCTGGGCTTGGCCCCAGGTGTGCTGAGGACCCAGAATTCGCTGAGGATGGGACAGTCTGGAGACTGTCCATGTCACCTTTGGTACCCCAGGCCTCAGGAGAGAGGCCAGTCCCAGCCTCGGGGACCTGCCTTCACTAGCCACTCAGCACATCATTCAGTGATGCTACCGAGCCTGATCCCTGGGCGAGCCAGTCTTGGAGCGGGGAGATGGACTAGGACCCCGTTCCCATTATCCACTGTTTGGGGGGACCACATCCTTTCTGAAGCGTGAGTCCCTCCCCTCAGTGGAGGGTGACCATTCCCAGCTCACCCTGGCCAATGGCAGTTGTGCCCGTCCCACCTGGCCGTGCTCTCCAGCTCGTGATCACCATGGTGACCAGACTCTTTTGCACCCCATGATGTGCCACAATAGCCTTCTCACCCCACGTCCCCACAGGGCCCTTTAGCTCCTTCTCCACAAAGTGTAGTCACTGTGGCGCTTGCAAGTAGCCACACCAACCTCAACTGATTCAATCAGCAAACACCCCCCTTATGCCCAGAATGAAGACAGCCCTTCATGCCTCAGCCAGGGGGACTGGTAGGGCTGGTCTATGCCAATTTCCCCCTCTTCTTTCCCCTCTTCACCCTCCAGAGACCCTGGACCCCTTTAGTCCCCATCCTCCCTGGGCTCCCTCCCACCCAGGGTCTTGTCCAAGCTGCTCACTCTCCCAAATGTCCTTCCCTCCTGAGTCAACACCTCTACTTCCACTTCCTCAGGTGTCAATTCAAGCCTCAGGGGACTCTCAAGGTCAAATCCCATTTTCAGGTTCTTAGCACCCAATCACCTGCCCCTGGTAGACTTCAGAGTTCTGGTCCAAAGTGCAACTTCACGTGTTGCTGTGGGTCCCATGAACCCTTCTCTCTACTACAGGGCAGTAGAGGGTCAATACGTTATCTCTTTTGGAGACTGTTTCCGCCACGCCAAGGCTGGCACAGGGAAAGCACTCAGCAAATAGGACTGAGAAATGAAATAAAATGAAATCATGGATGGGAACGTCCTTTAGCAGAAATAGAAATCCTAAAGGAAAGAAAGGAGGAGGGAAGGTCGGAGGAGCTTAGCTTGAGGGCCTGCAGGAGACAGGAGGTGGAAGGGGTGATGACGGGAACCCAGAGGCACCACACCTGGGCTCGAGCCCTGTCTCAGCCACCTATTAGCTGTGCGCCTTGTGAAGAGCCTGTGGTGTCTTGGCATCATGCCTGTGCGGGGGGCATCACACCGAGGTCGTAAAACCTTTGAACCCAGTTAGTCAAAGATGTCGCTCCCCAGAGAAGCAACTGACCTGCCTTTCCAACGATCTCCTGGGGGGCGAGTCTTGCAGGGGGTGACAAGTGTCAGCGACAGAACCCAGAGGGCATCCTCCCCCGACAGGGGTACCAGGTTGAGGAGGGAGGATGCTTGAATAAACTAGAGGGGCTGTTTTATCACTGCTGTTGTTTTAGATTCTCTGCACACAGACGGATATGCTGCTGTTGTTGTTCTTGAGGTCTCCGCAGAAGATGCCTTACCTCAAAAGCAGCCGGCTCCCACCACCCCTGTCCTTCATATGTTGCTGCCATCCACCACCTCCTTTCCAGCCATGCTGATGCCCAGGCTCCCTCTCTGTTGCCACATTCTCTGAGGAAGGATAGGTTGCTTGTCCTGACTCTTTGTGACACTGAGGTGATAGGTGGTCCTTTATTCAACATCTGTCTGTGAAGCCATGTGTCAGAAAGAGTATGAGGTGCTCTAAGTGCAGATGTGTTAGGAATGAAGCTGCCCTGGAGAGAGGCTTCCTGGGTCATCCTTTCGCTCATCCAATATGGTGTTAGTTGAGCACCTACTATATGCCAGCCCTGACCTGGGCAACAACACTGGGGCAGTCAGCCAGCTCAGGCTTTCCTGGAGTGGTGGTATTTCAGCTCTCCTTTGTAGGAACACAGAGAACGCCAGAGGGAGGGGCTAATAGCAGTAAATGACCCCCTCTCAGGTCAAGTGGAGTTCACAAGGGGGACACAGAGCTGGAGCAGGAAAAGAACCAGAGGAAACAGGGTCAGATTACAAAAGGTCTTAGTGCTAAATTAAGAAGTGGAACTCCACTGTGAAGTTTTAGGCTGGGCTGAGAAAGGAGTCACAGGTAGGGAGAACTCTCATGAGGTCTTTGACAGCTCCAGCTGCAGTGTGGGGAGTAGGCTAGAACAGGCGAGACTTGAGAGGGAGCCGAGGAAGGAAGCTTTGGGGAGGTGGAATATGGGGGCCAGCGGTGGAGAGAGGGGTGTGCTCAAAAGATATTAGAAGGTGAAATCTACAAGAGGCAGCTTATCGCTTAGTACCGCAGGACAGTGTTGCGAGCTGAACTAAACTCAGTGACTTAAAATAGTCATCACTCTAGGGTGGTACATGCCTGTAATCCTAGCTACTTGGGAGGCTGAGGCTAGGAATCACTTGAGTTCATGGATTTGAGACTACCCCCGGCAACATAACGAGACCTAGTCTCAAAAAAATAGCCAGATGTGGTGGTGTGCACCTGTAATCCCAGCTACCTGGGAGGCTGAGATTGGGGATTGCTTGAGTCCATGGTACCTCAGGCAACATGGGTCTATGGTTTCTTGGGCAAAAGAGCGAGACCTAATATAATACCAAAAATAATAATAAGACAAAGAAGAAGAAGAAAAGTCGTTATTCTAGGCCAGCGAAGGCTTGGCTAATTGCAGCGGGTCTGGACGGGGCACGCTGGTGCTGCCATGTAAGTCTCCTCCTCCTCCTGGCAGCAGCAGACCCACCCAGGCTTGGCCTCCTGGTGATGTGGGCAGAGACAGAAGAGAGCAAGCTCGATGAGGCAGGTCCTGTACCAACGTGCCCACCAAGAGGCTGGGGCTTAGGTCCTGGGACTGACCAAAGGCGGAGAGGCCAGAGGGCAGTCCACCTTTGAGGAAGGATGGCCAAGCCTCCTGGTCCAGGACCTGGATGCAGAGAGGAGGAGGAACTGGGGCCCTTCATGCAGTGGCCTGCTCCAGCTTGGGGCCTGGGAGAAAAGGTAAGAAGAAAGAAGGCAGTTGACCCATTAGCGATTTTTTGGCCAAGTATGTGACGCAGGTCAATCCAGCTGCCTCCAAAGTTCTGACTGCCCCTCCCCCCACAGCCTGCTCTGGGTACCGGCCTTCAGAAGCTAGCTGGGCCAGAAGTGACCTCAGCAGCAATGACTGCAGCTGGCTCATCCTGCCCAGGGTGTTCCGGGAAAAGAACCACCACAGCCCAGTCTCCACACAAGCCTTCCGTGACCTTTCTGTCAACCCTGCCCGGGACCCCCAGTCTGTGCCCAGGATCTCCATGCCAGCCTCGGACCCCCAGCCTGTGCCCTGGAGGAATGGCCTTCCCGCCTCACCAGGCTGTGTTGACGACACATTTCCAAGACTTGTTTTCCTCCATGTGGGCAGAAGCTGTGGCAGAGGCTTCCAAGCCTGTAAACAGAGTAGTGGGGGGGGAAGTGCGTGGGGGGGGATCCATTGCTCCATCCTGTGGGGACCCCCTCTCCCCCTGTATAAACACCTCCTCCCCATCCTCGACCTGAGTCCTCCACAGAGAATTAATGGGAAGATTTAATCTCCCCTGGAGCAGCTCTGAGGAGAAAGAGGGGGGTCTCACCATAGCTGCACATTGGCGATCTGGGGGTTGCCCCACCCCCTTTCTGGATCTTGGTTTCCGTCGCTTTGGAGCAGGAGGCAATGAATGTTCCCTTTAACAAATGCTTGTGATGCACAGTATCTGGCTATATTAACTCCTTTCCTCGCCTAATCATCCCCATCCTATAGCAGGGCGGCCCAGGCACAGAGCAGTCAAGCGATTTCCCCAAGGGCACACAGCCAGGCAGTGACAGAGTCAGGACTAGAACCTATGCAGTCCAGCCCCAGAGGATACATTTAACCACCACATGACGCTTTCCCCGCTTTCCTCTCATTACCAGGTTTCGACAAGTCCAAAGGCTGGACCTCTGGGACCCATCAGTGGTGCTGTCCTTCTAGATTCATGTTGAATTGTGAACCCTGCAAAAGCCCCACCTGCCGTAGGTGAATGTGACTTTTAGAAATAGGGTTTTGCAGATGAAATCAGGTTAAGATGAGGTCAGATTCGGCGACCTCAGTGTTTTGATAAGAGCAGGCAGGCCAGAAGTGTTGACATACACGCCAAGATGCAGAGAGACACGGGGAGACACCCATGTGAAATGGAGGTAGAACATGGAGTGCGGCAGCCAAGGACTGCAGGCAACCAGCTGTGGCTGGAGGAGGGGAGGCTAGAGAAGACCCCTCCCTTGAGGCTTCAGAGGGAGCCCACCCCATCACACCTTGCTTTTCCACTTGCCTCTAGCACTTCCACATCATGAATGTCTGTTCTTCAAAGCTGCCCAGCCTATGGGCATCGGTTCCAGCAGCCCTGGGAATCTCTTTGATGGCAAGGGACCCTCAAAGCCTTCACACAGGGGCAGCTCTGCAAAGGTTCCACGCCCTGACCTCCCCTGCCCACCCAGGCTGCATCTCAGACCCAGCCCCCTGCTGTCTCATGTCATCTCCGTGACCTTGACTCCTGGAGAATTTTCATCCTGAACTCTAAAGTCCAGGCATGGGAGTAGAAAAGGGGAGCAGTGGATTGTGGACCCTGAAGAGAGGCAAGGGCAGAGACCTTGAACTTCATGGGGATTGGAAATGGGGTTAGAGAGTCTGTGGGAAGCTTGGGCTTCCATGCGGTCATCCCCTGGAGCCCCAGTCCTTGTCCGGTGGAGAACCAGGGCTTGGGAGCTGAGAAGGGGCTCAAAGCCCCTCCAGGTGCCCACCACGCCAGCTCTCGCCCTCACCCTGTCACCTCCGCTAGAGTTGGGCTCCATACCCGCTGCCCAGGGCAGTGTGAGGACACAGCAAGACTGTGCCTGGAGGAGCTTTAGGGACCATTGCGTGGAACTGGAGCTGCTGGGAACCTTCATGCCTCTTCTCACATGGCCAGATGTTTGCCTGTGTCTGTCTTAGCTGCTGTGCGCCCGGTGCTCAGCGCCTGGCTCACTGAGGGCAGTGACCAGAACTGAAGTGAACTTGGCCTTGAACCTCATTCTTCATCGCGACAAGGACAGCATCTCAGCCCCCGAGACCATCATTTTTTTTCAATTTGTGCTGAACCCAGGGTCCAGAGACAACCCGGCAAAACAACCAAATCAGACAAGTTCCTCCTCCTCCCTCCCTCCCCCCTTCCTCTGCCCCGTGGTCCCCCCACATCCCTTCTTGGGGATTGCTCCCAAATCCCCTGACTGCATCTGCCTCTAAGCTGCCAGCAGATACCTGCCGAAATGGGCAAAACCCAGGGTTTCAAGATTTTATTTTTTTTTTTTTGAGACTAGGTCTCGCTATGTTGCCCGGGGTAGTCCCGATCCCACCGACTCAAGCGATCCCCAGCCTCAGCCTCCCAGGTAGCTGGGATTACAGGCGCCTGCTACCACGCCCAGCTGTTTTTTTCAAGACCAGTCCTCGCTATGTTGCCCAGGGTAGTCTCGAATCTACGAACTCAAGCAATCCCTGGCCTCTTGCCTCCCTGCGCTTGGATTACAGGTGCGTACCACCATGCCCCGCTTCAAGGAGATTTTCAATGATGGTCTCAGGGCACTTGAAACTCTGGACTCCTCCACTGGCCTCCATGATGGCGCCTTCGGGCTGAAATCTCTGTCGGCAGATTTCACCTCACCCCACCTCATGTCTCCTTCATGTCCTTCTTAGCCCGCTGCATTCACCCACTAGCCCCATTCCACCTGCAGGCGCCAGCCTCAGACTCCAAGGACAGAGCCAGGTCTCCTGCCCCAGGTGGAACATCAGACGTGGAGAGATAAACCAGCTAAACCTGGACCCAAGCTCCAGCTCTTCACTTGCTGGGTGGCTGTGAGCAAGTTATTGGCCCTCTCTGAGCTCGTTCTTGAAATGACGAGCACAGCAACCGCCCCCCACACACCCCGGGTTTAGGGCTGAGCAGGTGAGCGAACACGTCCTCCAGGCCTGGCCGGCAGCTCCTCCAGACCCCCAGGGTGTAATGGAAGCTTCCCCAAGGTCAGAGTCTGACCCACATGGGTTTGAATCCCTGTCCCGATGTGACCTGGGGCCAGTCGCTCTATATGGCCCAGCGTCTGAAACTGGGGTACAGTCCTGTTTCTTGGGCTTAAATGAGACTGTGGGGTGTGGTTGTCAGCTCACCCTGTGCTTCCGGGTTCCCCGCTTCCAGGGGTAGCCCTGTAGTGCTGGGCTCCCGATTCCACAGCCGCGCCTGGCGCACCACTTGGCCTCCGGCCCTGCTTGTGCCTGATCTCAACACGCCTCTAGCTCCTGGATGTCCAGCCTTACACCCCAGAGACCAGCCCTCCAGTCTGATGCCTCCTAGACAGGCACC
>PVHY01013559.1:0-40980 GCA_004024945.1 Uropsilus gracilis | reverse complement strand
GAAAAGAAAAGAAAAGAAAAGAAGCCCTACCATGTGCAAGACACCGGTAGGTGCTAGGTTTTGTTTATTCAATCACCAAATATTGAATACTATGACTATAAACCAGATACTATTTCAGACACTGAAGATATAACAGTAAACAAACTTAACATCTAACCCCATGGTGTTTATATACCACAGGTAGACAATAAATAAGTATACAGAATATCAGTAAATGCTGCAGTAGAAAATGACTCCATAAGGAGAGTTAGTGAACCGCTGAGGAAGTTAGTAAGAGTAAGTCTTAAAATTAAATAGTTAAGGATGGCCTCACTGAGAATGTCATTTAAGCAAATATCTGAAGGTAAGAATGTAGGCTGTGCAGATATGTGGGAAAGAACATTCTGGACAGAAACTGAAATAGCCCTAAGGCAGCAGGGTGACCCAGGAATAGCAAGTAGAAGCACAGTAAATGAGAAGAAAAAAAAAATAGAAGATAAATTATGTAGGAATTTGTAGGTCACTGAAAAACTCTGGCATTCACACTAAAATGAAAAGTTCAGCAGGTTTTTAATAGAGAGGTAATCGGACCTGTTGTAAAAGGATTGCTACGGCTGTTGTTTTGCAAAGACTCTAGAAGAGCAAGGGTAGGAACAAGGAAATTGAAGTTATGGCAATATTCTAGGCAAGCAATGATAGTAGGTTGACCCACTCACTATGGTAGCTGAAGTAAAAAATGACTAGATTCTTAGGGTGAAAAGGATCTCCTGATAAGAGATGGCTCTTCTGCTCTGTAAAACTGGCAGAACTGAGTCTCCATTATGATAGAGATGTTGTAAGAACTGATTTGGAAGAAATGTTAAGTTTCAATTTTGTATATGTTAAGTTTCTGATGCCAAGTAGACATTCCAGTGAAGATGCCAAAGATAGCTGCTTTTCTGAAGTTTATAGAAACATCTGGGCTGAGTAAACATTTACATATTGTCAGCTTGCAGCTGGCAGTTTAAAGTTACAGTATTTTATTTTATTTTGAATTTTTAAATTTTTATTGTGATACTGGTGATGGGGTAGGAACTGTCACCAAACCATGGTATTTTAAATTTCTATGGTCTCTTAAGCAATACATGCAGATAGAACTAAGGACAGAAAAGTGTGAATAAGATTAACAAGAGAAGGAGATTGACTTGCTTTGCCCCCAAACTCTCCTCTTCCTGAGGTCCCTGATTCATCTCAGAATGGGCATGGTTTTATGAATTGCATTTGTTCAAATCCAGATCCCAATAAGTCCCATACAAAGTGTGATAATTAACCCCAGACTAATCCTTTGTGATTTTGCCACTAATTTGTTGAACACAAATCAATACTTTCAAAATACAATTTTTTCCCTCTCATTTTAATGTCTACGGCCATACCACCTTGAACGTGCCCGATCTCGTCATTTTAAGTCCTAGATTTCTAGGAGCAGATGTAATAATAAACTTAAAGCAAGTAGCAAGGTTTTGCAGCATTCTTTTGCTTACTGAAAAGGGATTTTATGCTATGGGTACTTTGTTGGTGGGTGTGATACGGTAACACATATCAGAGGAAGGGAGAACCTATTCCCTTAAATCATATGTAGTGTACAAATCAGTGTTACAATTAAAATAAATTGATATGGGTTTTTTATGTACAACTAACTCCTGAATTGTGGGCTTGAACTTGGTCCACTCAATTGCAAATTTTCCTGTAAACAGACCATATAACCTTATGGTATGGATAAACAATATAGTATCAAAAATCTATTTTCATTTCCTTATGATTTTCCTAATAATGCCTTCTGTAGCTTATTTTATTGTCAGACTACAGTATACCCTACATATATAAAGCAGGTATTAATCAACTATGTAAAACTGAATAAGCTTTCTGGTTAAAAAAAAACAGCAATGATTAAGTTTTGGGGATTCAAAAGTTATAAGCAGATTTTTTCAAACTGCAAGAGTGGAAACCATTTTTCTCAAGGGTCAACTGTTATTTAGTTATTACTAGACTCCCAAAGCCTGCATTCTGCATGCTATTATCTTTCTGAAAACTACAAAACTGATTTTTGAAGAATTACCCTTTATTAACACAGCAGACAACTCTAAGGTAAAATAATATTAAAAATAATTTAATTATTATAAATTATTCTTATTTTTTATTAAATAAAAAAATGATTAAAAATAATGTATATTCAGAATGACTCCAGGGTGTGGAATAGAGTAATGCCCTGGTTTGAGGGTAAATTCAAGAGAATTTTGACTAGGCTGTATAGTAATTACCCAATGTGTAACTCAGAAGGAAGAAAATAAAATAACCAAATGACAAGGTTACAATATTAATGAAAATAACCTCCTGGAGATACAAAATAGAAAAGATTTAAATCAATTAACAAAAGTATTTATGGTTTTGCCTGCAATGGATTCTACTTAAATGACAAGTTATAGAATTTATAGAAGGTTAGTTAAAATGTATTAAGAACAGTACTCTTAACACATTTGATACCACTAGTTGGATTATAGTTATTGTTCATTAGGAACAAAGAAAGAAGGAAGGAGAGAAGAGGTGTCACTATCTAAGAGTATCTGCAGATGGTCAGGGAGCTCCAGTAATCTGGATTATACAAACAAGACCTAAATACAGGCATTTGATGAATGAGTCTACCAGTGAGTTAATTACATTCTGTATTCACTACTTAAAGTGATGTGACCCAGTTTACATGAATTTTATGGTTCAATATGATCCTTTTTTTTTTGAGACTAGGTCTTGCTATTTTTGCCCGTGGAACCGCAGGCTCTTGTTGCCTGGGGTACCACAGACTCAAGCAATCCCCAGCCTCAGCTTCCCAGGTAGCTGGGATGACAGGCGCGCGCCACCACGCCCAGCTATTTTTTTGGAACTAGGTCTTGCTACGGGCCCCAGGCGGGATTCGAACCGCGATCCCTAGCCCCGGCCGCTTCATAGGCTGAAGCTTACAAGCACGAGCCACCGTGCCCGGCCATTTCAATATGATCCTTAACAATTTGTTTTCTGTTATTTATATTGTTACATAGTGTATGTGACATCATAGCTAAGTGGATGAAACACCCACCCCCAAAACAACTCTTTAGTTGACCAAACAAACAAAATTATATCTATCTAAGTCTGTTTGGTCATGTTCTCAACTTTTACTATACTTTTGGAACACTTTCATGTTCATTTTTAAAGGAAGTCAACTTTTAAATTAGAGGCACTACACAAATACCGTGATTCCGAAAGGTATAATTTTCTTTTTAAAGGTTTTCATTTTGAAACACCTCATTTGATAGCCTTTGGTTAAAGAGACTTAATTTTATGAAACAGTTAATCTAAGAACACACACTAAACTATTGACACTGTGTTAGGGTGCTGTGGCCCCCAGTACTGGTGTTGATGTATTAAAATAGCTATTGTTAGCATTGGTGGGTGGAGATTTGGAGAAGGGAAGTTAAGCCTTCTTGGGAGAAAAGAGGATTAAAGGATCATGGAGGGGATAGAGAAAAAGACAGGGAAAGAGTAGAGAAGAGTAGAGAAGAGAACAGAAGAGGACAGAGAGAAGAATGGAGAAGGAGCAGAGAGGAGCAGCAGGGAGGCTGGAGGCCTCAGAGCTGCCACTGCCATGAGGGGCAGCAGGGAGGGAAGGAAGCCAAGCTGTGGGCTTCCATCCCCATGCCCAGCCTGGGCCGGTGAGGAGCCCGGGGAAGCATGTTGGAGAAACTTGTGTCCTGTGTGAGCTGTCTTGGAGAAGTGAGGGGAGTTTGCTGTGTTGCCGTTTTCAACGTGAGACGTCTAAAGCGCTTGCTGTGTTGCTGTACTGAGTAAGTTTTGCTGATGCTGGGGCCACTGTGGAGCTGGAGCTGACGGAATGACGGAGCTGTGCCTTTTGGAGAAGAACTGAGGACGCCACCCTGGTGTTCCTCGTTGGATTTGAATCTCCTGCTTTGGAGGAAGGATCGACGACGCCATCTTGGCATCTTCTGGCTTGCAGTGAGTGCAGCTGTGTGTTTGAAGAAGGAGCAGCGGCGCCATCTTAACCCCATCCGGCTCAAGGTGGGGCAGTCGCCATTTTGTGGACATACATGGCTGCTGAAGCCATGTGCACTTTGGACTAGAGATGGAACTGTGTGGTAAGATTACTAAAAGGGTTCCCTGTACCCCTCCGTGACTCTTGCAATTTGTCTTTTAATAAGTAAATTTGTTTTTGCCTCCCTCTTAAAGTTTATGTGGTCTTGCTACTGCGTGCGGGGGCTGGGAAGAACCTGGTGTGTGACTGGCTTTAAAGGGCCAGCTGCTACTCTTTATAGGTTTTGGGTAAGCACCCCGTTTTGTCTGTTTTCTCACCTGATATCAACTGTTTTCAAATAAATATGCTAATAAACAAAATCAGCTCAAGTTTCATATTATTATAAGAAAACCAGACATTAGCCTTTTCCAGTTCTCTCCAAAAACTATATAAAGTATTTATCTTTACCCCCTTCAATCCTATTGTAAGAACTTCACAAGTTATAGAATACATTTCTCTCTCTAAAACCAAACTGCAACAACCAAAAAACAAGAAAGTTTTGGCCTCAGAACTGAGTTAGTGAACAGAATGAGTACACTGAGCAAGAGACATTTAGTGCTTTAACAGTTTTGTTGGTTTGTTGGATAAATTATTGTTTAGCTCAACAATTCTACAAAGTAGATACTCTGAATTCCATGTCACAAATGGGGATCTGCTGCAGAGACTAAATAACTCCCCCATCATTCTATTCTTAGTCACATGTAGTGCTGGGATATAAACTACTCCAGCACTATGTAACTCCCCAATCTGTAAAACGGGGATCGTTGTTAACATATACAATTAATTTTTAATATGTACCTAGTAGATAATAATTGATAGTTTTAGTTATTATTAAAACGTAGGTTAGAGAGAAATTTCATGAAAAAATACCCCCCCCAAAACTGTTTTTCCTGTCTTTCTAGTAGTTTAGAGAGAAATGTATTAAAAGGAGGGAGGCTGCATTTGCAAGCATGCTAGCCTGAGATGAGTTTAAAATACAGAAGGAAATTCAAACTCTTTGATCTTTTAAAAAGCTAATGAAAGGAAAATTTTAATTTAGGAAGAAAAAAGCATTCCTTGCTGTTTTAGTAGGCAAACATGCTGAAACTGCATTAAATTACAGATAGGAAAGAGAGACAGTTCTGGAAACCATCCATATCCTGAGGCTTTTCACTTCTTAGGAACAGTGAAAGGGGGATAAGAGCTGTGTGGAGAAGAGGCCTAAATTCAACTCACATTACCATTTATATGTACATACTTCTAGAGGTCTTTTCTAAGAGCAATGAAGTGGTGAGAGAGAACTTCTGCATTTAAGTTTTAAGAAACTGAATTTCACAACAAACAAGTCACTATCTTTAATTCTCTTTCAGTACTTCAGATTAGGTCATGGATAAAGTCTTGGTTTAGTGCTAGTTTGTTTTACGCTAATCTCCCTCTTTAACAAATAGAGACATGTCCTAAACTTGGAGCAATGCTGCACAGGCAGGCCACCCTCTCATACCATGTATTTAATAACATTATTGTGTTTTCATCCAGCATAATGACATTGACTTTTGTACTTACTGTGTATATATGAAATGTTTTACTGAATTTATAATTAAGGAAATAATAAGGGCCTATGATGTCCTTTTTAAATAAAAAAATTCAAACATATAAAAGATATTTTTAAAATATTAAATAAATGGCAGTAGGATATGGCATGGATTATGATGGCAGTCCTCAAGTAAACAGAAACAGTATGAGAAATATAAGTAAAGGAAATTCTATTCTTAGGGGAAAATGGGTAACTTAGCAAAATGGCTGACTAAGAATGCACCTAAGGACTATTTGTGTCCATAGGCACAGAACGAATCTAGACTCTTTCTCCAAATTCATTACAGAAACCTCATTATATCAGGATCTCATTATACTTAACATAATGAAACATATACTATATCTCAATTAAATACACCAATTTATCAGAAAATGTGTTTACAAATATACTTTACTATTTAATAAAAGAAACAATATTTCTACAAACATTTTTCCTTAAAATAAAGCAAAAGTCTCTCCCTTTCCGAATGGGTCTAATTTTCAGTGAATGAATCTATCACTGGGAATTACAAAAAGCCTTGGCAAAAATGTGAGGCAATGAATTGTAATTATACTGCATTTGCTACACTATGCAACTAAAAGGTAATTCTTCCTAACTGCCTTTGTGTTGAGGATGAAAAATGGAAGAGGAAGAACTAGAAATGATTCTTTTATAGATTCTTTTAACATTCCACGGTAATTTTTTCTACCTCTTTTCTAATATACCTGTGAGACAAGTGTAGGTGTCCTCCCCCAGATTAAAGATAAATAGGGATTCAGTGTATAATGAACATATAGCGAAGAATGAAATTTTGTGAATTTTATTTAATGTTTTAAATATACTTTAGAAAAATATACTGTGTAGACTTTTAATAGTCATTAATAGATATTCAAATATCCTTTTCAACACTAAACAGAATTTTTTAAAAAACTGAAGCATTAAAAAACTTAACACGTTAAATCTTTCAATGTACATTCTTATTCCTAGTAGCATATCTCACACCTGTGCTTGTTCATACCTAGTATTTCTCAGCTGAAGGCCTTCTCAGGGCTTTGTAGGACAAATAGGATTCATTCTTTTTCTATCCGATTCTTTTTATTTTCTGTTCTTTGCTTCCTTATAAATCTTTGCCATTACAGTCATTTATGATGAAATTTCTAGAAATGTGGTCCCTCATCTGTTCATAGTTTTTATTGGAAGTTTGTAGCATTTTAATTTATTTACTATCATTTAAGCAGAGATGAAACTAAGTTGATAAATCTGTTCAACTCTCTTAAATAAGTTTATTTACTTCTTGCATGTAATTTATGCATTAAACAATTATATTCTTATTTATATGAAAAGCAAATAGTACAAAGACCTATGACTACAGGGCAGATGGTAAACAGAAAAACTAATAATTAAGTTACAAAGGAAACTTGCACTCCTTTGTTTACTACAATGTTATTAACAATAGGCAAATTATGGAAACAATCTAAGTGTTCCAAAATAGATGAATATATCAAGAATATGTGGTATATATACACAATGGAATATTACTTAGCATTCAAATAGGTATACTCATGCCATTTGCAGCAACATGGATGAAATGAAGGAATAACACTTCCTCCAAAGGAGAAAGATAAATATGGATGGTGTTACTAATATGTTGAATACAGAGAAATCCAACAAAGGGTCATACAATGACAAGTTTACAATCTAATCGTTGAAATGACTGCAGAAATGAAGCATACAGAGTAGGTTGAGTGGGGGAGGGATAAGAACAAGTAGGGAAGGAATCACAATGATCTATGATGATGGATTATGGGTTATGGAATAGCAGGTATAACATAGTGGCAATAGTTGTTGGGAGTATCCTAATATAAATTAAAAATGAAAAAATGACAGGCATCAGAAAGGATCCTGGAGAAGTGCACTACGTATTTGCCCTACAAGTACGTACTTGGCCTGACTATCTGCCTCAGGTACTCCTGGAGATCTGAGCAAGCTCTCTGTTGCTTAGGAATGCAAGTCTGTACCCAGGAGAAAGGACATAGTTCCCCAAAAAGAAAAGACCAGTAGATCACACATGGATCAATGACTTGCAGTGAGAGGAGCTAGAGTGACCAGAGTGGGGAAAGAGGATGGGGGTGGGGGTGGGGGGGGATAAGAGATACAATATCAAACCCAAGGGGAAAGACAACCATACAAATATGGTCAATAATGTATGAAAATTACAAAATAACAATTAAAATCTGAAAAAAATTAACAAAATTTAAAAATGAACAAATGAAAAAAATTGCAATAAAAAATTTAAATATTAAGCTCCATGTTCCTAAATTTAGGGATCCTCATACTCAATCTCTCTCATGGCATGCCATTTATCAAATACAAAACTGAATTCTTGATTCCAATTATTAAATCTCTTCTCTAGTTTTTCCCATTTTAAAATGGGAAATGAGTTATTCACAAACTTTGGAGGTACCTGACCTCTTTCATATCCTATATTTAATTTGTTAGGAAACTGTTTGCTCTACTTTCAAAATATACCCTGAATATGACTGACCATTCCCACTGTCTCTACTGTTATTTTACAGTCCTGACCACTTGATATTGTCTAGAATGCTGCCCAATTGAAGTTTTTGTAATGACAGATATGCTATATTTGTGTTGTCAAATACAGCAAAGTCACTGGACTTGTGTGGACTTGAAATATGACCAGTGCAAGAAAGGATTTGAATCTTAAAGTTTTATTTAATTTTAATTTATTGAACTGGTCACATGTGAATCAAGGCTTCAGTATTGGACAGTGAAACTCTATAAAACAATGACTATAGGATTATAATGGGACTCCTCTCTTGTCCCCTTATAGCCTACCTCCAGTACAGTAGCTATAAAGATTCTCTTTCACTGTACACCCAATCTTGTCAATCCTCTATTTCATAATTTCCTTTTACACTTGTAATAAAATCTTAAATTCCTACTCAACCTTACAGCTTCCTACATGATTGCTACTCAAGCTACCTTGCTACCTTAACCACTCCCTTCTCTCCTAACATACTCAATTCTAGCCAGTGTTATTCAATCTTGCATTTGTTTACAATATTCCTACTTCAAATATCCACAGTTAAGCCTCCTCACTTTATTCAGTCTTTTATTTTTTAAAAATCAATCATTAGCTTACAGAAAAGCTTCCCTGACTACCCCTATAGAAAAATAGGGGCGTATCATCTACTCCCTCCCTGTCATATATCCTTACCTAATCATAATATGCCATAGCATGTACAATACAAACATTACTGATTGAATCTTGGATGAACACTTCTCATACCAAAATGTTAAATTCATGAAGAAATAATAGTGTTGGGCACACAGGAGATACTCAGTAAATATTTACTGATGACTAAATAAACTTAAATCTCATTTACTATCATATAGTTTCACATATCACACATATTTTTTCAATGCTCATAATTCACAAGACATGCATCAGTAAATATAGGAAATTCAAATTGAGAGCAACCCAGAACTTAGAAGTCTGATCTCCACTGGAATAATCCTTAAAGTTACTTAAAGCCTAAAATTTTCAGTCTATGACTTTGATTGGAAATAGTTGGAATCGTTTGTCTTGGAGATGAGAGTGGGAATAGAGAATGTCTATCCTCTAGTGTTAAAACATTTGCCATCTGGAAGAAATAGTCTTTTTATAGCTTTAACAGTATGCATAATTAAGGTCAATGAGATAAAATTAGATAGTTTTCAGTTCAATACAAACTTTCTAACAATATAGAAAAACTCTTGAGGTAATGTCTTAAAGTAGTCAAGCGCAAGGAAAAAATGATATGGACATATATCATTATTTCCCTGTTAGGTGAGTGAGATGGCCTTAAATGACCTCTAAAATGTTTTCTGAGTCTAACATATTGTCTGTAAAATGCTATATAATGAATGCAAGTTAAAACATCAGTCATTTTCTGACAAGTTGCTTCCTGCTTAATACAAGTAATAATGCTCACGGTTGACAGACAGCAAGAAATGAAAACAAGAATCAAAACAGTGTTATAATACCAAATAATTAGAAACACTTTGTACCTGCATTATATATGTCCGACCGTCAGGTTGAATCATACAAAATTGATAGTATTTGATCATTTTCATGGTTCATCTTAAAAATGACTTGCCAGGTTTTATTAGCATACTCATTATGTAATTTCTGCACCTATACCATTAAAGAAGCCAATTATGACTTAGAAGTAGTTGGTTAAAAACAAACAAAAAAGCAAATAAAATAGTAAATGATTAAGGAAAACAAAACCAATTCAACGGTATACACCTTCTTCTAAAAATTTCCTTCTATCAACAATACAAAATCATAGTTCCAATCAGTAGATCATGAGAGAGTTAGTCTTTAAAGCTACAATTAATAGGTCAATTAATTCTTAGGAATCTTGAAAAAAATTAAAAACAAATTGTATACTAAAATATATCTTAGTACTAAACATATAGTTCAGTTGCAGATCCAAACTTGTTAGTGAATAATCAGAGCCATGATGACAATCTCTTAATTTCATCAGTAATTACCTCTTAGGTAATTGGTGTAATTATATTCCTACCAGTTTATTTTTCTTCATTTAAAAACCAAGCATAATTTCTAAGTTTTATTTTTTTTTAAATAAAAGGCCTTTCAGCTTTCTTAAACTGAAATCTACATTTTGTAACATTAGAGGTATTTCCAAAGTCAACAATACCTTACTGGAATTGGTAGCATTCTTTTTGTACTGAAATTTTTAGATAAGCAAATTTTACATTCTCTATTCAGAACCGTTCTGTTTCAATCCATGGTCAACACAGCATAACCTTCATATCAGGAAATGAATTCTGATGTTTTTGTTGTGTTTGTTTTGTTTCGCTGTAAATGCCTGTATTGATTATATTCATCTAATAGTTTCAACTGTTTTCCCCCTGAATTTGACCATGACAAAATTATTCTATCAAAGGCAAAGGAAAGTACTAAAATTCAAACCAAGAAATAATAATTTGACAAGAAATGATGGAAGTTGTTATAGTAAATAAGGCTATCCATCAGTATCTCATCAGTTTGGAAAATAAATCATGTAATAGGGTAGGCAAATATTCTTGTGTAAAAATAAAATTGCAATATTATATTAAAGGGCCATTCCTTTAAAATAATGAATCATTTGTAAAAGCAATTTAGAATCAGATAACTTTGTTTATAAATGTCTTCCAATTCATAATGCTGATAAAGATTTTTGTCTTAAACTTTGTCTACAATCTGTTTAGTACATTAATATACAACTCTAAATAACTGAAAGTATGCTACTGACATTCACAATAAAAATAAATGACCATAATTTCCTAACCATCTTTTAATAAACTACCCTTAAAAATACGAGTATAACAACTACGAGTTAAAAAAAAAAATCACCATCCTAACATATACTCTCCCCTCTCCCCTCCCTCTCCCTCTCCTTCCTCTCCTCATCCCTCTTTCCCCAGATACCATTACTCTTCCCCTTGGTGGCACAATATATTGTCTTCCACTATAAAGGTTGGACTTGCCAGATACTTAGCTTTCCTAACTCCTGTAGTTAGGCTACAACGCCAGAAAGGTAATGGTAATGAGATAAAAGTCTCTACTGAGAGGAAACCAAGACACATTTTTCTTCTCAATAAAAAAATACATGAGAAGAAATGCCTTATTCTTATGTAGTTGTACAGAAAAAAATTAACACAGCAGGACTGCTGGCAAGGATGACCTTTGGATAGTCTGGGAATTTAGATTTGGGGGGGTTCCCACCATGCCCAGTACTCGTAACAGTGCCTCACTGTGTCAAAACGGTTTTTTACACACAATATGGTATGTGCTAAATGCTTGCTTCCTTCTTGGAATCTGGGATTTTGGTACTTGATAGACAAAGTGTGCCCACAATGAGCAGTCCCCAATAAAAACCTGGGGCAGTGAGTCTCTAACAAGCTTCCCTGGTAGATAACGTAAATCATGTATGTCATAGCAACTTACTATTGAGGAAATTGAGTACATGCTGTGTGAGTCCACTGGGAAAGGGAGTTTGTGCTTGATTTCCTCTGGACTTCACTCTGCTGTCATTTTCCCTGTTGATTTTGTTTTTTAACTTTCTGTTGTAATAAAACTGTTGTGCTAAGTCCTGTGAGTACTTCCAGGAAAGCATGGAACCTGTGCTGGTCTTGGGGATCCCCAGCACTTGCCACCAGAGTGTCTACAAGTGTGAACCTGGAACTTCGGCAACTATATCCATTGCAACTATTAGAGGAAAAGACTTAAGAATTCAAGATAATATTCAAAAGAATGGAAAGCCACGAACGAGCAAGTTAAAAACCTTGTAAATGCAAGGCTGTGCCACTGAACAAACCTTGAACCCACTACCTTCCAGATTTACATTTAACATTTTAAAATAAGATGTGTTATCATTTGGAATGAAAAGAACACTTAAAAGTATTTCTCCTAGTATTTTAAAAAACTGGTGATGTAAAAATAAAATAAGGTTATCTGAATACATTAGTCCTGGGAATTTCCAGGAAATTTTTTCTCCAGAAAAACAATAAAAGCACCATGTTCCGAAGATTTTAATTCATAATATCTCTTTAATTAGTGATAGCTAAATTTGGAGAGGTCCCGTGTTTCAGTAAATTATTCAAAGTATTGTCCAATTCATCAAAGTTGTCAAATTTACTCAAAATAACTGATACTATTACTATTACTATTTTAACAAGTTCAGAATCAATGATGTCATCACTTTATTCCTGGTATTGATAATTTATGTCTTTCTCTTGATCAATCTGGTAAAGGTTTATACATTCAATCAATTTAAAGAACCAGCTTTAGGCTTTATTGACTTTCTTTTCTTTTCTAAATTTTTTATTTGATTTCTCTTTTGATCTTTATTTTTCCCTTTTTTTCTACTAGTTACTAATTTGCCTCTTCTTTTTGTAGGTGAAAGTTCTGAGACTATGTCTATGATTGGTATATAGTGCTATATAAAATTTCCCTAAGTCTTACTTTAGAGCTTACAGTCTATATATTCTGATATATTGTGTTTTCATTTAGACACCAAATAACATGCATTTCATTTCCTCTTTGAGCCATGGGTTAGAGTATGTTTTATTTTCAAATATTTGAGTATATCGCAGAGATCTTTGTATGACTTGAATACATTTTGCAAGAATATTAAGAATCTTGGTAAATATTTTTTGTGCATGAGAAAAAATGTTCATCCTGCTGATGTCCTCCAAGTGTTAATTAGGTCAAATGACCAATTTTTGTTCTAAAAGTTCTCTTATTTTCTACTTGTTATGTCATCAGTTTTAAGATATATACTGATATCAGGCCGGGCACGATGGCTCATGCTTGTTTCAGCCTATGAAGTGGCGGGGGTCATGCCTGTTTCAGCCTATGAAGCGGTGGGGGCTAGGGATCGCAGTTCAAGTACGGCCTGGGGCTGGTAGCGAGCCCTAGTTTCAAAAAAAAAATAGCTGGGCATGGTGGTGTGCGCCTGTAATCCCAGCTACGTGGGAAGCTGAGGCTGGGGATTGCTTGAGTCTGTGGTACCCCCGGCAACGAGAGCCTGTGGTTCCATGGGCAAAAATAGCAAGACCTAGTCTCAAAAAAAAGATATCTACGGATATCTATGACTGCAGTGTACATTTGCAAGTTTTATCACCATTCTGCTTTTGCTTTGTGTATTTAATGCAGCCACCTTTCCTTTAATTACTGTAAACATGATACATCTTTTTCTATCCTTTTGACAGAGATTACATATTGTTGTGTTGTTGGTTTTTCATAAATCTTATAAGATTTACTTGAGGCATTTAATCAATTTACATTTAAAATTACAGATATGATTTGGTTTATTGTTTTGCTATTTGCATTTTACTTACCCTATTAGTTCCTTTCCCCTACATACACGCCCTTATAAAGCTATAGCAGAGACTAACAGTTGCCTAAATGTCAACAAATGAGAATGTAGGATTTGACCTTCAAGTGATAGTATGTCACTTCATACAAAAAGCTAAAATTATATTTCCCTTTTCCTCTCTTAAACTTTGTTCTATTGCTGCATATTTTACCCTAACATGTGTTTTAATCCCATACCACAGTTATTTTTGATAGTCTATTGTTTTTCATGTTTATTGTACATTAAAAAAAAATAGAAGCAACTAAAAACTACTAATTTATCCTTATTTTAGGTATTCCTACAACTTCAATACCATGGCTAGTATGTCAGATCACTCAATTTTGTCTTAGTTATTTGATACTGTAAGTAAAATAATACAATTATTATTATTATTATTATTATTAAAAATTAAAGGGAGTAACACTGTTAAATAAGTTAGGTCTATAGTCCAATTGATGAGCGATTATGTGAGACCAGGGCTGGTCTGACATAAGGAAGGCAACATGGAATCCCTGAAGCAAACAAGGATGTGTTTCTCCTGCCCATAACTTCAGATGGTGGATTGTGTTAAACTAGAAAAGGAGATGGGAGGCCGGGCACGGTAGCTCATGGCTGTAAGCTTCAGCCTATGAAGCGGCCGGGGCCAGGGATCGCGGTTCGAGTCCCACCTGGGGCCCGTAGCGAGACCTAGTTCCAAAAAAAAAAAATAGCTGGGTGTGGTGGTGCACACCTGTCATCCAGCTACCTGGGAAGCTGAGGCTGGGGATCGCTTGAGTCTGTGTACCCTGGGCAACGTGAGCCTGCAGTTCCACGGGCAAAAATAGTGAGACCTCGTCTCAAAAAAAAAAAAAAAAAAAAAAAAAAAAAAAAAAAAAAAAAAAGAGATGGGGAGTCACTTGTTCCTACATCTGTAAATTTTGTATTTTAAAATATATTAGATTTAAAAGCACCAACTTGAATGACTCTGACCATCCAACCAGGAAAAAAAACCTGATAAATGTATGAGGAATTGATAAAATCTGCAAAGACTGAAGCAACTCCTCTTTGTCCTTCCTCATTAACTCTTTTCTTGATTCTTTCACCTACCTCAGTTCTATACTATCTCCTCCCCCAGAAAAACATGTAGAAAATGGTAAAACACCTAATCTTTAAAGTCAGACAAAATGAGTTTAAATTGCAACTATCAATTTAATAATTGTGTAATGTTGGATGAGTTACTTCATACAAATTCCTATCATTTGTTTTTTGTATGTAATATGAAAACAATATTGGGCCGGGCATGGTGGCTCATGCATGTAAGTGGCAGCCTAGGAAGCCGTGGCTGAGACCAGGGATCAAGTTCGAGTCCCACTGGGGGCACGTAGTGAGACCTAGTCCCAAAAAAATAGCTGGGCATGGTGGCACACACGTGTAATCCCAGCTACCTGGGAAGCTGAGGCTGGAGACTGCCTGAGTCCGTGGTACCCTGGGCAATGTGAGCCTGCAGTTCCACAGGCAGTGAGACCTAGTCTCAAAAAAACAAAAAACAACAACAACAACAACAAAAACAAACAATATTGGTACTTAACTCTAGAGTCATTAGCTGGATAAATTAAATGATATGAGTATACTTCTTATCCACAGAAAGTGGTCAGAAATGTTACCCATTATTTCATTACCATATCTTGAGATTCTTTTAAAGTGGGCCAGTTAAACTACTTTTCTTTTTTTTTATCAACTCCCTTTAAAGAAATTTTAAATAAGCCTGGCATGGAAGTACATGCTTGTAATCCCAGTCACCTAGGAGGGTGAGGCTGGATATCACTTGAATCCACAGGTTCAAGACAACCCTGGGTCACATAGCGAAACCTAGTCTCTTAAAATTAAAAAAATAAATAAAATTAAAAATTAAAATATTGCTTAAAAATAAAATAAATTTTAAATAATAAATAAAATACTGTATATATTTATCAAAATAGTTAAAATTTCAGTAGTCTTTTTGCTGTATAGATTCATTTGGTATCACTCCCTTTCTGTTTGAAAAATGTTAACATTTCTTATAGTGCAGGTCTGTTGGTGATGATGACATTTTTCAACTATTGTGCCACGAAAAACATTTATTTCACTGTTTTATAAAAGATTGGCTAGCGAATTCTAGGTTGAAAGTTTTTCCCCCCAACACTTCAGAGATGTTGTTAACACTATTTTTCTTGTTTGCACTGTTTCTGCTAAGAATAATATTGTCACCTTTATCTTTGCTCCTCTGTACAGTATGTCTTTTTCCCCCCCACTGGCTGCCTTGAAGATTTTTTTTTTTTTCTTTTTGAGACTAGGTCTCGCTATTTTTGCCTGTGGAACCGCAGGCTCTCGTTGCCCGGGGTACCACGGACTCAAGCCATCCCCAGCCTCAGCTTCCCAGGTAGCTGGGATTACAGGCGTGCGCCACCACGCCCAGCTGGTTTTTTTTTTTGGAACCAGGTCTCACTACGGGCCCCAGGCGGGACTCGAACCGTGATCCCTGGCTCCGGCCGCTTCATAGACTGAAGCTTATAAGCACGAGCCACCGTGCCCGGCTGCCTTCAAGATATTCTTATCAGAGGCTTTGAACACTTTGAATACAATACACCTTAGTTTCTTCATGTTTCTCATGTTGGAATTTACTGAGATTCTGAATCTGTTATAGTTTTCATTAAATTTGGAAAGGTTTTAACCATCATTTATTCAAAGTACTTTTTTTTCCCCATTGTACCTTCTTCACCTCTTCGTTAGGGATTAATTTTCATGTATATCAGGCCACTTGATACTGATGCTCTTTTTATTTTTAATTTCCTTTCTCTCCGTGCTTCATTTCAAATAATTTATATTAATGTCTTCAAATCCATTATTGTTTTTCTCCCTAATATTAAAACTTCAGTAATTCCAATGTATTTTTGACCTCATACACAACAGTTTTCATCTTCAAGATTGAAGTTTAGTAACTTCTGAATAATAGAATACTGTTATAAAAAGTATTTTCATGTATGTATCAGCTAGTGTGTCAGTTCTGAACCAGACTGATTATCTTTGTAGGCCATATTTTCCCGCTTCCTTGTATTCCTGGAAATTTTTGATTAAATAACAAATATGAATTTTATATTGCTGGATGAATGTTGAATACATTAATATTCCTGGGTTTTGTTGGGGGATGAAGTTAAATTACTTTAAAACCAGGAACCTTGATCCTTTTGTTATTTGTTATTTAAGATTTGTTATTCTGGCCCAGAGAGCAATGCTCAGTCTAAGGCTAATTATTCCTTACTCCTGGGGGAAAATTATTTGGTAAACTCTATGTACCGCCCAGTGGATACCAATTTTTTACAGTCTTCTTGTGGGAACACACATGATTCTTCTCTCTGCATAAGTACCATTTCTGGTATGATGTTTCCCAAGCTCAAGTAGCTTCCTCATAAGCATGTTATATGGAATAATAATTTCAATACTCAAAAGGGATCCCACAGTAGATTTCTGGGTTTCTCTGCAGTTCTCACCTCCTGGGTCCTTCACCCTCTTAAATCAAGTTACCTTAGTTTTCCTAGATTATCTGAATTCAGGGAATATCATTCTCTATCTGACTTCTATACCTAGCACCACAGCCTAAAAACTAAATCATAGAGTTCACCTTGTTTTTAACTCTCAAGGATGTCATTGTTATTTTATTGCTTGATGTTCAGTGTTTTGAAATTATTATTTTACCAATTTTTCTTCTTTTTTTTTTTTGTCAGCAGGAGGGTATTATTTCTTCCCTGTTATTCCATTTTGGTTAGAAACAGAAGTTTTACTACCCATTATGTTTACTTCACTGTACTGAGTCACTATAAGTGGCACCTCAGTGCAATCATTCCTGATGGATTGGGGTCAAATCTTGCATGGTTATGAGGTTGCCCATCTAGATTGTTTCTGTGTGGGTCTTTTCACTAACTTCGTTAAAGGCAACCATTCTTCGTTCATAAAGCACATTTGAAAGAAATAGTATTAAGACTAAGGAATTTTAATGTTATGGGGAAGAATGGAAGTTTGTGAAGCTTAGTAAGTCACAAAGTAATTTTACTTCTATAGAGAACAATTTTTTAAATAACTTTCTAATGAAAAGAATATTTGTGAAATTAGGAGGGAGATAGTGAGTGTAAAGTCAGGGAAAAGAATAGGAGATCCTGAAAAGGGGAAGGGATTGAGTATAAAAATGTTCTAAGAAAATCCTGGAAACTAAGCCTTATGAATTGACACATCAGGCACTTTTCTTTTTCTCTACATAGTTTAGAAAATGATTGTTCTTTTTTTCCTTCTTACATAATAATTCAGTGTTGACTAATAAGCAATACTGTGAAATATTGAAGCATATGGTTTGAAGTACTATTAACACTATTATACATGAATAAACATCAAAATAAAATATGGCAAGTTCATTCCAGTGTAAGGTTAAAATCATCTAGGACATAGGTTGCATAGTAGTTGCCCAAGGGCTTTATTTGGCCTGCAGACATGTTTGCCCTACAGAGCAGTGGCCCATAACATATTTTAAAAAGTGTATTTTACAAAAGTATTTTTACGAAGTTGTGGCCACTACAGTCTCTATCATCCACTATTGTTTTCCTCCCCCATCAACACTAGTACTTCTTGGGCTGTGCAAGGTGGCTCGTGCCTGTAAGCGTCAGCCTATGAAGCGGCCGGGGCTAGGGATCGTGGTTCGAGTCCCACCTGAAGCCCGCAGCGAGACCTAGTTCCAAAAAAATATAGCTGGGTGTGGTGGTGCGCGCCTGTAATCCCAGCTACCTGGGAAGCTGAGGCTAGGGATTGCTTGAGTCTGTGGTACCCCGGGCAACTTGAGCCTGCGGTTCCACGGGCAAAAATAGTGAGACATAGTCTCAAAAAAAAAAAAACACCAAAAAACACTAGTACTTCTTGCCCCTAAAGATATTTGGGATAGCCAAATCTTATTAAGCATACATAAAAGATTTTTTTTTAACTTAGACAATAAATGTTTAAAAGGATGTGACACATATATGGGTATATATGGGCTATAGAATTCCTAGAAAGAGTCATTGAAAAGAGTACTTATTTTCTACCAATTATAGGAAAGCTATTATTTGGGGCATGTTTTTATTTATTATTTTATTGCTTTTTATTTATTTATTTCTAATTTATCTATATATAAATTTCACATCATTGTAATCCCAGGGATTTACCTCCCCCACCCTTCCTCCTTTCCCCTCCTGCCCAAAGTTGTGTGCTTCAGTTTGAAGCTTAGCTTGTTTGACTTTTCTTCATGGCTTTTGTTTATTTTTTTCCCCTATATCCCATATATTAGTGAAACCATTTGGTTTGTCTTTTTCTTTTTGACTTGTTTCTGCTAATGATTTCTTCTAAGTACATCCATTTACCATAAAATCATCAAATTTGTCATTTTTTAATTGATGAGTAATATTCCATAGTATACATATACCACATTTTTTTTCATCTAGTCCTCTATGGCCACGTTTTTAAATTATAGAATTCTGAGACTCTATAAATAGTGGTTTTTTACTAATTTACTGATAATTCATGAGCACCCCTAACTTTACATGTTTCAAAATCATGAGCACCCCTAACTTTACCTTTTTCAAAAAGTACATGAAAGGAAGCATAATTATAAAGAGCTAAATTTGATGTCAGACAACTATGCTCTGGCATACTTTTCCTCTCAATAAATTTTATTATAAAAAAAGCTGCATTTTAGGTATACAGATGGGTAAATTTCATGTTTAGTTTCTAGTATTCATGCTTTGGCCTAGTAAATAAAACTAGATGAGAAAACAAGCATATTTAAAAATTGCTGTACTCCCTCAAAAAAGTATGAAGGTTCTTTTACCACAATGCTCTGGAAAAAGACCATTTTAGCCACAAAATGATATGACAGATGTATACAGTATTTGTCAAGCTCACGTAAAAGAAACTTTCCAAATTACCAAACCCAGTTTAACCTGTGGTAAGACATTCAAGTTTGCTTTAACTGTTAACAGATCTTTAACTGCTAATAAAGGAAAGAGGATTAATATGTCAAAAGTGTGAGAAATGTTTGACTAATAGGCAATTTGAAAGAAAAAAGAAAACCAGAAGAATGAAGCTTTACTACTTAACATAAAGGGATTGTATGCATAAATTCTTTTTCATTTTCTTTTTTTTGAGACTAGGTCTCACAGGCTCACGTTGCCCAGGGTACCACGGACTCAAGCAGTCCCCAGCCTCAGCTTCCCAGGTAGCTGGGATTACAGGCACACGCCACCACACCCAGCTATTTTTTGGGACTAGGTCTCACGACGTTGCCCCAGGCGGGATTTCAACAGTGATCCCCAGACCCCACTGCAACTCCATATGCTATCACTTTACAAACATGTGCCACCTTGCCAGGCTGCATAAATTCTTTTCAAAAAGCAAAAACTTTTTAGCACACTAAGAAGGTAGAGAACTACTATTCTCTCATTTTTACAGATAAGGAAAATGAGATAGAGTTAGACTAAACACATATAAAGAAAGAGAAAGGCCAAAAACACTACTTATGGCACTTCAGTAATGTTTTTTTCTGTCTTCACAGGTAACATTACAAAAGTAAACAATATAGAAAAGCATCTATTTGGATGCTATTTAGGGAGAGGCCTAAAGCTAGAACTAGAAAGAATGATGTATTTTTTTCAGTCTTTGTATATTTTCAACCTTGATCAATATATCCACATTTTACCTAAAAAAAAAAAAAAACTAAAAATAAACTATCTGCTATAGTGATTAAAATCCACATATCCCCTTCAGAGGGCAACAAAACTGTTAATTTAATAAAAGAACTGTGTGGTCATCTAAACTACATGAGTGAGAATAGTGAAGCATTCTTAAGTGCAAAAGGGAAAAAAAGGATGTGAGTTCAGTTAAGAGAAAAGGTTAAAAGTGATTTTAATTTTATATTTTAAAAGACTCCAAGGAGTATAAATTCCTTTTCAAATAAGAATATTAAAGAAATTATATTGTGAATGAATTTTAAAGTCACATGAAATAAATTTAGACACTTTTTAAATTTCATCAGACACTTGTTAAATTACCACAAACAAAAAGCATCCAAGCCTCCTGAAAGAACTGATTTAAAGAAAACTTTGTTAGTAGTCACCAACATTATGGGGTTCTGTAAATAACAACTGTTAACAGAATCAAAGGAAAACTTTAAATATACTAACAACGGAGAGCTGGTTATAAACTGCTCTCATTGACCATATGTTGATATAATCATTATTTTCAACTCTGAACTGAAAGTTGTGATTTTCACTATTTGAATGTTTCATGATAAATGCAGACTTTGGGATTAGACTATCTAGATTCAAAATGCCAGCTCTCTCATCATCTGTGTTACTTTAAGCTAATTAATCCAACTATCTCAGTTTTCTTATCTGTAAAAATGAGAGAATAGTAGTTCTCTACCTTAACACTGCTTTGAGACTTTTACTATATTAAACAGTGTATTTTATAATTATTATTTTCTAAACATCCTTCAAAAAACCTAAAGTTTCAATACTCTAGAGATAGAGTTTGTCTAAAACAATGACTGGAGACAATTCACTGCCTTATAAACAGTAAGCTTCATAAACAATTGCCTAAATTTAGATTCTAGCATAAATCATGGAATTGTCTTTCATATTTTCTTTGTAAATTGAAGTAATCCCCACCCCACCCCCTTTCTTTGATACTACTTGTTTTTAAAGATACTATTCAAATGAGAGGGTATGGTTAAGATAATTGACATAATTTACTTTCAGGTCAGACAGGCAAGGATTAAAATACCTGTTCCACTACCAACTAGCTATGTGACCTATGGTAATTAATTAAGCTTCACTATGTCTCAGTTTTCTCATCTGTAAAATAATAATGACACCTATTTCATCTATTTCCCAGGATTGTTTTAAAGACTAATAGTATAGTAGGTGTCAAATTCTTAATATAGCGCCAAGTTAAAAATAAATGCACAAAAAAAAAATAAATGCACAAATACTATCTTATTATTGTAAACATTTTCAGTCTTATTGTAACCATTTCAGTGACTTGGAAAACATCATAAACGTGTGACTCTGTGTACAGGTTATTAGCTTTATCTATAGATTATGACACATATTTTCAAACAACTCCATCAAAGTTAATTTTCAAAATATTACTTATTTTCTATTTGCAGTTACTTACCAACTATGTGACTTTAGGCAATCAACTAAGAATTTGCAAATAAGCAAGACATTTGTAATGTTTAAGGAATTTGAAAAAAAAGTCAGAGTGGGTAAAATAGTAAATACATTTACTGATTATACTTCCTATATGGCACTTGCAATAGTGGGTAAAACATTTATCAGAGCTTAGGCCGGGCGTGGTGGCACATGCCTGTAAATGGCAGCCTAGGAAGCCATGGCCGGGGCCAGGGATCGGGGATTGAGTCCCAACAGGTGCACATAGCGAGACCTAGTCCCCCCAAAAATAGCTGGGCATGGTGGCTTGTGCCTGTAATCCCAGCTACCTGGGAAGCTGAGGCTGGGGAATGCTTGAGTCTGTGGTATCCCAGGCAACGTGAGCCTCAAGTTCCACGGGCAAAAATAACAAGACATAGTCTCAAAAAAAACAAAAACAAAAACAAAAGAAAACATTTATCAGAGCTTAAATGGAAAGATGAAGTTCGAACTTTGAACCCTAGTGAAAACTATCATAAGTATAAAGGCTACAGTAAGGTAACACTAATGGCAAATAACAAAATCCACTATTATACTAGAATGTTAAACAGGATGAGATTTTTATATAAACTTTTTCTCTAATTTATCATTTACAAAGTTCCTATTAAAATGTGAGTCCCAATCCCAATTGAAATGAACCAAATAGCAACTGATAAACACACAATATTTGCAGTAAATAAAGATCACACACACTTAGAATCAAGATCCTGTGTTCTAACAAAGTTAGCAAAGTTCTAACAAAGTTCTAACAAAGATAGCAGCAAATGATAAATATCTTTGATCCAATTAATAGTGAAGCAAATTCAGAAAGTGCTGAGTAAAATCACTTTTCATTTCATTCAGTTCTCCCAGACACGGTGAGGTTCCCTCCCTACTCTACATCCCATGCAATATTTGGCCACCACATATTGCAATAACCCTACAAATTTACTCTTATTTTTCTGTAGGTGTGGATTTAGACCATTACTGTTCAAATCATTCAACTTTAAACAAAAAGTTCTACAAATCCTTTACCAGTCTCCCACTATTTTCCCCAGTGATTTCTAACCTTTAACTCTTTAGATTTTTCAATTCACTAACCAAATTATACTTAAAAACAGATAATCTTGCTTTCTATTATTTTCTGAAGATAACATCATCAAATGTAAATTTCCTACAAAGCTTATTTTCATTGGGATTCATCAGTTGGGCCACATCTAGCTTTGTAACTATTCCTTCCTTTTTTACAGGAAAATGGTAACTAATGCTTACAATTCTACATAGGACTTGTTTCTTCTCATGCAGAGTTTCTCTTTTTGCCCTTCCTGGCATTTTAAATCTCTCAGTCTCATAGACTCTGGCCATCTTCAAATTTACAAAGAAATTTTTTTCCTAGTGCATCCAAATCTCATGTATTTTCACAAATACCATTTTTCATTTCAATTATTTTTAACAAAATGGTAAAAAGTTTGTTGCTGTTAGTATAATAATCAACTAACCACACTGGTTTTCTTCCTCCTACTTTCTCTAATTTTCTTTTTCTTTTTCTTTTTTTTTGGAGACTAGGTCTTGCTATTTTTGCCTGTGGAACCACAGGCTCACGTTGCCCGGGGTACCACAGACTCAAGCAATCCCCAGCCTCAGCTTCCCAGGTAGCTGGGATTACAGGCACACGCCACCATGCCTAGCTATTTTTTTGGGACTAGGTCTTGCTATGTGCCCCCAGCGGGACTCAAACTGTGCTCCCTGGTCTCAGCTGTGGCTTCCTAGGATGCCACTTACAAGCGCCTTACAAGCGCCACCATGTCCAGCCTTCTTTCTCTAGTTTTCTTTCTTGAAGAATGGTCACATACTCCTTGACAAATTCTACACTTTCTTTAAACATGTTTTCCTATTTCTTTTATTCTTTGAACACATATCTCTGCCCCTTACATTGCTGAAGATATGCAACCTTCAGCACTTCTTAAATGCTTCTTTCCATGCTTGCTTACTTATAACTTTTACTCTGCTCCACAATAAACCACATTCACCCCTAGACAACTCATGTTGATACCTTACACTCTCTCTCCTGAGTTGATCCTTTCACTAAGACACACTTTCCTAAAATTTATATTGCATGTATTCACTGCTTTAAAATATATAGTCATTTCCTATCAGCCTTATTTTTTTTCAATCGAGATTTAAAATTTTTTGGTAGAAGCTATTTTCCTCCTCCCTGTCTCAGTATTTCTCAAAACAGGAAACACTGCTGAGCAGAGTAATCAAATAACTTACGGCTGATTCGTTTTGACAAAGGACGTTAAAAAAATCCTAAATTTATATTACCTAAAAAGCATTTCTAAATAATCCAGTATTTTCTTTACCAATTTTCTTATTCGCATACTCATCTTCATATGAAAAATGGGATATGGCAGAGTCCCACTTTATTTCCTTTAAAATGTCCTATTTAATTCTTAAAGGGCCTATATCCAGTTACATATCAAAGAAGAACCTATAGATAAAATCTGATCATGAAAGCAGTCAGTGACCTATTCAAAGCAATATAAATTAAGAGGATAAACTCTGGATGATAAAGAGATAAGACAGGGTTCTATCTCAACATTATCAATCATATTTCTTAGGTGGTTATATCTACCATTATATTTAGCTAACGAGGGAAAAGAAAGGTATATATATAGATATAGATCTAGATATAGGTCTAGATCTATATCTATATATATATATCTCCCTTTCTCCCCCCTCTCTCCTCTTTCTCTCTCTGACTAGGTCTCAGCTATATTTTTTTGAGGCTAGGTCTCAATATGTGCCCCTGGTGAGAGCCATAATTAAATTCCTAACAGTTACTCTTCTTACTTTGTTTTGGGACAATGATATACTCAAAACTCGAACTAGTTTTCCTCGCAAAGAGGGGTGGTCAGGTGTATTGTGGTCAGGTGTATTGATCTATTGACAGGATATACTGACAAAGAACACTGTGAAGATAAATTAACATGTAAAATTGTCTTCCAAAATTTCCCAAGCATATGGATACCTATCTGAATATGAAATTTGTTTTCAGATTCAGTTGTGTATGGTGTTGATCATTTTTGTTTGGTTTAGAAAGACTGGATGATATTAAACATAGGGCAGAGCCTCGCTGTTGGGTTTTGATTTCTGGCTGTACAATTTATTAGTTCTATGACCTTGTTCAAATTTCTTAACCTTGATGTACATTATTTTCCTCATCTCCAAAATGAGGATAATAACCAGGCCTACTTTATGGGATAGGTATATGTAACAAGCGAGTAATGCATGTAAAACACAACAGTGCCTAATAAATACTATGATTTTTAATAAATCTTAGCGTTTGTTATTTTTATATATATATTAGCAGTTGATTTGTAACAACAGTTTGAATATTGGGTAAAGATAATTATGAATTTAAATACACTCCTTTGTTTCAAAGTCTTTCCATGGATTGTGAGCTGATTTTTACACATTTAGTGAACCTTGTAAGAATAAATGGCATCTTCCCAGGCCTGGCACGGTGGCTCGTGCCTGCAAGCTTCAGCCTATGGAGCAGCCGGGGCTAGGGATCACAGTTCGAGTCCCACCTAGGGCCCATAGCGAGACCTAGTTCCAAAAAAATAACTGGGCGTGGTGGCGCACGCCTGTAATCCCAGCTACCTGGGAAGCTGAGGCTGGAGATTGCTTGAGTCTGTGGTACCCGGGCAACAAGAGCCTGCGGTTCCACAGGCAAAAATAGTGAGACCTAGTCTCAAAAAGAAAAAAAAAAAAAAAGAATAAATGGCATCTTCTTCAAATGACCATTTTGAGATCTATTTCCTGTGGAGTCAATTTTAGAGCATATCACATATTGTGTTGAATATCCTTTTCAAATGCACATCTCTTCTCTGAGAGTGGGTTTGATTTGGTTAAGTAATATACTCATTTATGTTTTAGAAAAGTGGCTAAGGACTATAAAAATTTGAATTACAAATGATTAAAATGTGAAAGGAGTGATTTTTTAAAAATGGCTCTAATCATAATTAGAAAAGAGTCCTATATATATTTTTGGTAACACTATATTAGTAGGAGAAGGCTATGTGTCTTGTATAGTGTGTATTTTGAAAGCCAACAAGCTCAGATATTTAAATTATATTAAAATGTACATGTTTCTCACAAATACAGAATTATAAATATTTGTAAATCTTATGTTGCCATGCTTCTGGAAGTACAAGTTGTACCACATAACATAAATTCTTTAGAAAACATTTGTGGTCGCATTTCTCAGTTGATATTGTGCCCACTCTTAGTAGTTCTCTGTTTAAAAATATTTTTTCTTATCGAAACTTGTAATATGCAAATAGATTTTATGTCACCAGTATGATATCATACATATAATTATTTATTTGACAGTTTACTACCAAATTCATAGTACATCTTTTTGCATCACTCTGAATGGGATTTGGGAACTACAACTTGACATAATATTCTTTGTGCTCTCCTTATTCAAGACCGATGCAATAAATGAACTTGTGGAGTTCTTCTACCTAGAAATTGTATTAGTTTGGCAATATAAGAGACCTAGTAAAAAAAAAGAAGGTAAGAATTTATTTTTCTTTTAACATCATGAAATTCAGACATAAAATTTCAGGGTTAGTGTGGCAGTTTCAAGAGTTGGCAAAAACAGGCATCTTCCATTTTTGTTCTCCACATCCTAAGTGTATGACTTTAACCCTCCTCAATATAGCCTTATGGTCACAAAATGGGTACCAACATTCTAGTTACCATATTGCTCTTATAGGAATAAAGGATTCAGATGATGGGGGAAATGGTAAAAAAATTACCTTCCCACCAGTCAAATCCTTTTTAAAGACTTTCTTGAAAGCCTTATCCAGTGATTCCTATTCATAATGACCAACCCTCCTTGCAAGAAAAACGAGGAATTCTAGTTTTGGGGGGAAGGTTGGTTTTTTGATACTCATTTCCATATAGCCAAAGTAGTGTCCGAATTTTAAAGTTTTTTTGTTTTTTTTGTTTTTTTGTTTTTTTTTTTTTGAGACTAGGTCTGCCTATTTTTGCCTATGGAACCGCAGGCTCACATTGCCCAGGGTACCAAAGACTCAAGCAATCCCCAGCCTCAGCTTTCCAGGTAGCTGGGATTACAGGCATGTGCCACCACACCCAGCTATTTTTTGGGGACTAGGTCTCACTGTGTTGCCCCTAGCGCAGGACTAAAACTGTGATCCTTGGCCCCAGGCACAGCTTCCTAGACTGCTGTTTACAGGCATGTAACACCATGCCCAGCCAGAATTTTAAAGCTCTAATTGAAGTCAACTAAATAGTATATATGTCTAATTTTATTTAGTCTAAATCTGAAAATAGAGCATTCCAGAACTAAAATTTCTTATATATTTGTATATATAATTAAAAAATCAAGTTTTAAAAACACCTATTCTAGTTTTTATGAAATAGTACTATAAAACACACCTCTTAAAAATTGGTATGTTCCAATTGAATGATTTCCTCAAACTCATTCTTTAAGCTAAGTATAAATACTAGCATCAGAATAAAATTAGACTGTAAAAAATTAAACGTTATGTTCAAATAATTTAAAGAAATTATATCTCAGCACAGTCAAGAACTGGGAAGATACTGAGGGAATGAACTTACATCAAGACTTAAAGTAAGGGATAGTACTGCACCAAAACAGTTTTTATTTCAAAAACAGAATTACATTTTTCAGAATAGATATTTGACTACACTAAGACCTAAATAATCATCTGTTAACAGTTTACTTTCTTTAATTAATTCTTTTCTAGAAAAGATGCTTAATATTAAGTGGTACTAAGAAAAACTAAATTTCTGAAAAGGATTATTTTTTTTTTTTTAAGTTGCCAGGCTATAACTTTCTTTTAAAAGTAAAGCCTCAACTTTGAATATTTCTATCACAGTCATGGATGGTAAATATTAACTATTCTAACCTTATTTTAAGTTATTCAACAAGAAAGTCTCAGGTTTCTATGTACATGAAAAATCAGTGGAAAAGCATTAAGACATGAAAATGATATTCTATCTAAAACATGCCATTAAGCATCCTTTCAATAAACTCTTAATAACTATGCAAAGTTGTCTGAGCTAAGTAGGTTAAAATCAAGTGAAATGTGCAATATTCCAATAAGGAAAAAAGAAAAATTATACTTTTAATTGAAAATAATTTGCTTCCAACCAAGAGAAAACTACAATTAGGGATATCTTTTTTAAATGTGTTAAGGAGAGGGGTACAAGTGAGATGAACACATTAGTTTCTTCTAGTTGCATAACAGTACTTAACAGTGGCAAATATCATTAAAATTCAAGACATATCTAATATTATTTTTGTTGAAAGGGATGGTTCCTTAAGGGACAAAGTAAAATCTTCTTAAGGGACATGCTAAAAGCAGTAAGATCGTTTTCTGTTGGAAACTTCTGTGAGAAATATCAAATGGCAACTGAAAGTCTCCATATGTAAAAGGGGACAAAAAGTGACCAGATATAAACTGTGAATCAGATTCTACCACTTAATTTGAAATCACTTTCTCTACTTCCAATGTTGTTATAGTAATATCCCCTTCATTTTGCAACAACAACAAATAAAACTTCCCCTATCTTACTTGACAAACAGGAATGTTGTGGCCCAGTGGTCTTGCTAGATAAATTACATACTCAATTTCCTTCTCATTTAAAAGCTATTAAACAGGCCGGGCACGGTGGCTCGTGCTTGCAAGCTTCAGCCTATGAAGCGGCCGGAGCCAGGGATCGCGGTTCGAGTCCCGCCTGGGGCCCGTAGTGAGACCTGGTTCCAAAAAAAAAAACCAGCTGGGCGTGGTGGCGCACGCCTGTAATCCCAGCTACCTGGGAAGCTGAGGCTGGGGATGGCTTGAGTCCGTGGTACCCCGGGCAACGAGAGCCTGCGGTTCCACAGGCAAAAATAGCGAGACCTAGTCTCAAAAAAAAATAAAATAAAATAAAATAAAAGCTATTAAACTCCAACTCCTCCTCTGAGAGGAACCAAAGCCAGTCCAAAGTCAGTCCAAATCCTCATCCCTTGGATTCCAGATATGTCTTCTTCCAGAACCAATAGAAAGGAGCAACAGCAGCTTATTCAGGGGCTAGCATTAGAGACACCATACCAGAGGTCTTTTAGGTGAGTATGTCTCACTCTAGTCTGAAGCAGGTTATTAGACCAACTTCCCCTCTTTAGTTCCCCAAAAGACTTAGTGCCCAATATGGTTGGGGGAATGGAGGCTGATGGAAGCTTAGAGTAGAAAATTTAGGATGGAAGTTCCCCCAAGACCAGAAACTAGAGGTGGGGGTTAACAAGTTGTTAGACTGGTTATGGAAATTTCACAAGATCAGGAATCATGGGGGGGGAAGGTAAGAGAAGATTATCAAAGTGATAAAGTTCCACCAAAGAGCAAGGCCATCTCTTACTCTGACAAAATGCAGCGCCTCCCTGTAAGAACACCCATTTGTTTCTATGCAAATGTCTTAGCTGCCCATTGCAATTAAAAGGCTACTCTACTGAACTCTTTCAGAAGGATACAAAAATCCCACATGTCAAATCATTATGGTACATTACATTTCTGGATCTGAAACTGTTAGAACACAGGGCAATTAACTGTTGGTAAAATTCAGAAATTCAGAATATCTGCTATAAATAATAAACACAAGGACATGAAGTTCCTTCACTCATTTAACTTGAAAAGGAAAATCTCACAAGTTTTACAACAGATTAAGGAAAGATAATATAAAGGTAAAAAATTTAGTAGGTCTCTTTACTTGAAAATACTAAAAAAAAAGATTTTTTAAAGCATAAATCTGAAGGATCTACAAAATCATTCTATTTCAGAAGATGAAAATTACTAGAATACAAATGTCAAAACTTTTAGGTAACACAGACTTTCTAAGATGACAGAAATGTTCCATAATTGAGCTGTCCACTACAGTAGCTAGTGGGTATTTAAAACATGGCATCTGGAAATGAGACTGAATTTTATATTGTATCCAATTCTAATTAATTCAAATCTAGCCACATGTGATTACAGATTACTGTTATGGACAATACAAATCTTAAGAAAATGGAGTTGATATATTATATATATATATCTATATATAATTGATATATTTATCTATCTATATATGTATATATATATATATATGGTGTTTTTTTTTTTTTTTTAGACTAGGTCTCGCTATTTTTGCTTGTGGAACCACAGCCTCACGTTGCCCAGGGTACCACTATGGACTCAATAAATCCCCAGCCTCAGCTTCCCAGGTAGCTGGGATTACAGGCATGCACCACCACGTCCACCACTTTTTGCCCCGAGCGGGACTCGAATAGCAATCCCTAGCCCCAGCTGCTTCATAGGCTGAAGCTTACAGACACCAGCCACCATGCCTGACTGGAGTTGATTTTTTATCTTAAATTCTGAGTCAAAATATCCTGTAGATAAACATATAGATACTTCTGAGACATTAAAAAAAAATACTTGTAACTTGCATAAAGAACACAAAATAAAATGTTATTGCCATTTGTGGGAACCTAACTTTCTATAATCACTTTTCAGAGAGAACTAGAATGGCTCCATGTTGTAATTTTTTAAGTGAGCATTCAAAAATATGCATACTTGAGTCTCACGCCACTCCCCAAAGATTTTCAACTGGTCTGGTTGATCTCTGGGGATGGTTTTAAAAGCCACTTGAGTGATTACAAAATGCAGCTAGAGTTGGATACCACTAAACCAGAAAGAAAAGAAGGTAACTGTTTAGTAAACATAAGTGCAATTGAAGACATTTCTTTGCTTTTAGATGACAAGATTTTTTGACAAATCAGATTAAAGTCAAAACCCTATAAGGTTAAATATGAGTTTCATGTTTGAAACATCCTAAAATAATTTGGGAAAACAATTATGTTTTTGTCATTACTGAGTTTTTAAAAATATTTTGTTATTTAAAAGAGATTAGAAGAAAGTTAATATGTTAAATATCAAGAAAATAAGAACTTAGAATCACCATTTTTTTATAGTATTTATCAGCAAAATACCCTAGAAGGTAGATATAACAGATGTGGAAAATAGATTTAAGGATTTGGAAATATTTCCCAGATAGTACAGTCCACACTCTCCATTCTACTGCAGGATTATGCTCTGAAGACATATGTTCCAGTATATTTTCCCAGAGGAATCAACAAACAAAAAGGAAAACTAGGATTCAGTGTGGTGGATCACATGATAAAGCAAGCACTTAAACAGGTGCTTGAATCAGTCATCATTCCTGTATTTCCTAAGCACCTGATAGCAAACCACCAGAAACCCATGTTAACCTATGGTTCAACTCTAAACCAACCTCTACAATGGACCATTTCAGAGCCCTTTAATGCCCAGAAGTTAAACAACTGGACTCACCCTCACAAACACACATACTCAGAACAGAATGTTTATTCACAATGCCTGACATTAGACAGGAATAAGGTAGAGGTATTAAAGTTGCTTTCAAACACCAAAGTTCAAAATTCTTTAGAGCACAGTTTTGATGTGACATTTATAGTGACTACGGAACTTCAATTCAACTTAGGCAATTGAAAGTTCTATTTATTTTCTTATTAAAATTATTTAATCCACTTTAATTCCTTCATTTAACCCAGTTCCTGAGCTGTTCAACCCATTTTATAGTTGAAATTGAGAGCCAATTTCATAGAGGAAAAAAAATAGAAAATCAAAGCAACACACTCTCACATCAAGATTAATTGTTCTACCTTTCCATCAGGATTAATCTTTCTACCTTAAGACCCCAAGCCTTTCCTCCCTTTCCAGGGCCCTACCTTGTAAAATGACAGAAACTCAAATGAGTCACACTTGGTTACATCAGTCTTGACTGAATAGTTTCAATTCACTATTCTAATTAATGTCACAGATTTCTCTCAATGCATATTCCAGAAAGAAAAATACATTGACAGGAGTAACTCATAGATACACTGACTTGGAGTAGGGTTGTATTTCTTTTCAATTTCAAGTTATGTTAATCATAATTCAACTTCGCTACAAAATTTTTTGTAGTTAATTTAAAAATAGCAAATGCTGCCCCCAAAAGAGGGCATAGCAGCTTATTTTCAGTAATCTTCTTTTCTAGTACATCTGAAACTGGGCAATAAAGTAAGCTAGAAAATTATACACCCAGCTGATAACAAGAGAAGCTACAATGCTCCCCCATCAAATTCTTAATTTATTAGAAGTGAATCAAGAATGAATTTGACCTGTTTTCCTAAGTATATATACATATATATAACTTTCCTTCATTAAAAATTGACATCTACAATGCCCCAAACAACTTATTAACCGATTCTCACACTCCCTGTAAAGGAGCATGTATCCAGAAAAAAAAAAAACAAAAACAAAAACAAAAAAACACAAGTTTTATAACTTTTGACTCCTCTCATGGTATGAATTTTTCTTTTAAACTGATAATGGTTTTATGTTTTGAGTATCTTGTGACATGAAAAGCTATTCTAAATAATTGGGGGTAGTTTTCCTCTGAAAAAGTAAATACCCTTTAAAAATAACTAATTTCACATATAAAGTAAAAATGTTGCTGGGACAAATGTAAATTCAAAAGACAAATCTACATAATTGTAAAGGAAGTTATGATATTGATTGTAAAATAAAAGTGAAAAACACTATAAATTAGTCCCACATATTTTTCTATTTTTATTCCCAGTTTCTATCCTAATATCGTCCTCCCACAAAACTCCCAACAAAACTTCTCAAACATCAAAGCCAGAACATTACATTATTGTGAAAAAGTATAATACATTTAGGATTGAATGACTAAATAATCAATGTGCCTCTGCATAAACTTGCTGAATTAACATATGCATGAACATATTTTTTTAAAATTTTCCATATTTAAAAAAAAAGATAATCTGATAATCTGCACCATCAAAAGCAACCCATGCGCATTCACCAAATTTTCATTTTGGCTTTGCCAAACCAGTCATCAAGAATTTGGGAAAATACCAACGCTTGATTCAGAATACAGCGATGGGGGGGGGGGCCTCCCTTGCTTTAGTAAACTCTGTAGCTATAAATTTGAAAATCTTGCGAATTAGTTACCATTCATCCCAAAGATCAGGTGTCCCACATTTTGTTTAGGTCCCGCCTTGAAAACAAACCCGATTGCCCCATTTTCTGAGAGGTAAACTCGGCTTCAGGCAGCTCCCTATGAAGTCACCGCGTTTGTTGTTTCAAAGATGCAATTAAAAGAAAATGACACAAGGCTGTGGAAGAGATTAGTTACAAGTGCGTGGTGTCGATCACATAGGTGTAAGGCTTATGAAAACTCTATCGCTGCAAATCTACGTTAGCTGTAATATTTCTCCCCATTCCCTTCTTCCCAGTCATTTTCACGAGAGAAATAAACCTAAGAACTTTCTTGATGTTACCAAATTTTAGTTCTCCAGCTTTCTGTACTACAGTATCATGTAATGAGCAAAGGGGGAGGAGGAGTTGTTTTAACTCGAGTAAGGAGAAGAAAAGCCATAAAAAAAGATCTTGCATCAGGCAGCGTCTCTCCCTCTGGCCGCTCTTTCCCCTTCCCCAACACCCCACCCCCTCGTCTGAGCTCTTACATATACACATTCTTCTGGGCGGCCTCTAACCACACCATGCCCACAATCATTTACAGAAATTAGAAACAGACTCAGGGAGTCCTTCCTTTAGCACGCACGGAACCGAGCTGTATTCTCGCGCTGGGGCAATGTCACTCCCTATTACTCCACAATCTCGTACATCCCCTCTGGGGTTTCATTCCCTAGAATCCAGCCTTCCTTTGCGGAGGTGGATCGTCCCAACGCACAATGAAACTTCATCTCATCCTTCCCCAAGCCAATCACCCCACCCCCACTCATACAAAAAAAAAAAAAAAAAAAGCTCCACCACCCAACCCAAGAGAAGTTCCTTCCACCTCCAGAAACTAACACAAGAGTTAGTTTGAAGAACCCGAGCAAAAGCAGAACGCAGAGAGCGAGAGGGGTGAACTGTGTCTGCACCTCTGCACGTCCGCTCCAGAGCCCAGGGTCCCTCAGGTCCTTACCCGCTCGTCCGGAGACCCGGTCCTGCTACTGGAGCGCTGGGCAAGGGCTGCAGGGACACGGCGTCGGGGCGGGCCGCCGGCAGCTGCCGCGGGCGCCGAGAGCCACCACCTCTTCTCCGCCAAGCGGCTGCGGGCGTGGGTCGAAAGAGCTGGAACAGGAGCCTGGTGAGGGGGAGAAGTGGAGCAGCATCTCCTTCTTCTCCTCCACGCCTCGAAAACGCCCCTCCCGCGGCGACCCCCACCGGCCGCCTGAACCCCGAAAGCTAGCGCACCGTCCCAGCACTTGTGCGCTCTGCGTGCTCTTCGCCAAAACTCTGGCCCCGGCAGCTCAACTCTGGCGACCGGCTCCCAGCGCGGCCAAGGCGGACCGGGGAGTCAGGGAGTGCTGCTCGCCAGCACGTTGGTCTCCAGGGGCCAAGCTCATGGTGTGTCACCCTCGCCGCGCCACCGCCGGAGCTACTAGCACAAGCCTGGCTCCACCTCGAGCGGCCGCGCCGGCGTCGGCCCCGCCCCGCTCCTGTCAATCAACCCTTCCAGGGCTCCGGGAGGACAGCGGATCTTCGACCCGGCGCCTTCCGCCGTCTCATTGGCTCGCCCGGGAGTCCAAGCCCGCCCCCTCCCGCAGGAGGTCGCCGGGGAGACCAGCGCCCCGGTTCTCATGACAACGGGTGCCTTGGGCCTGGCTTTTCGCGTTCTTCTAACCGGCCAAACGCTCAGGTTGATGGCGGGACGACAAAGTTGCGAGCCCCCGCGGTGTGGACGCCTATTCTCACGCCAAGTTGAAAACTCAACCGACCGGCCCAACGCTTCCAACTTTAGAAACAACTTTATGGCCCTGGGGAGTGCGAGGCAGAATGAAAAAATCTGCTCTGCCCGTCTGCTCGCTCTTCCCCTAACAATCTAAGTCACCCCTCCCCCTCCCTCGCCTCCAGACTGGTTCCCATAGTCTCACCGGGTGGATTTGGGCTTTCAAAGGACCTAAAGAGGAATGAGAGAAGGAGCCGGGCTGTGCCAGTTCCCTGCCACTTGGCAAATAGTGGGTTCAACGAAAAGAGTTTATCCACAGTTACAAGGTGATCTTCAGAGGTGTGTTGGCAATGCATCATCAACCCCAAATGCCGACCGGAAAACTCAAATTCTCATTAAAAAAAAAAAATTACCTAAAATTACCTAACCTCTACTGTCTTATTGTTCCTCTGAAGTTAAGATAACCCTAAAGATAAAGAAATGTAAATAAAAACTTTAGCATCGTGAAGTAAAAACGTTAACATCACGGAATAAAGAACCCCCGTTTTTCTATAAACTCACGTTACGACTTGGCAAAAGTATCTTCTAGCAACCATACCCCCCCTGCAAGCTAAAAGATTTGGGTTTCAACAATTTACAAGGAGGTTTTGCTGAATTCATGAGCAAGTGGTATCTTGTCATTCGAGTTTCAACAGTTAGGGTTTAGCCTCAGCAGTTTAAGGTAACCTGGCCCACTCTGGTAAGAGGAGTTGGAGGTAAAAGTAGTCTTGGACCCCTAGTGTTGAATACTCTGTAAACGCGTGGCTGGCTCCAAAATGGAGGTATGAGGTAAAGTTAAAGATGCAATCCTAGGTTCCCTAACCCCTGAGGCTGCTGTACAGGTATGATGAATGAGGGAATTAATAGTAATGATTTACCCTTGGCCAACATTTGAGTTTTCATTATCTCATTTACGAAATGAATTAACTATGATGGATGTCTTCAGTTAAACATGTCTTGCAAATATGCATTGAATGTGGTTACTCACAGTGTTAAACAAAATGGAAAATATTCAACAGAATTTTAAGATAAGGTCCCTGTCCTCAAAGAGCTAACTCTAAGACAAAGTACCAGCTCTCTTGGAGAAAAATTTGAGAGCAATTATAGCTAGCATTATGAAACCAGACTTCAAGAACAGTAGCAGATTAGAGAAAATCTGTGGTATGTGGAATGAACTTGATTAGTCAGCTTAAGGAGAAGGGGAATTTGAACCAGTTTTGACAGAAGCAAAGAGGAGTAAAGGTTGTTGAAGGAAAACATAAAACCGAAATGCACAGCAGGAATATAGAAATGGAGGAGCAAAAGTAACAATCCAGCCAACTTGAACTGAGGACAGAAATGAAATCCTTTCCCCGTTTTTTGAAATATGCATTTTCAAATGATCTGGTTCATGTATGGAGTAATAACAGAATCAAAATCTTCATAAAACAACTGCCTTTGTTTGCCATTAGAAGGATAATCATATAATTATTGGAAAGAAAAGTATTCTTTGGAATAGCTTAGAATTCATGACACAAAGAAGGTATAAAAAGTATAGTAATGGGAATTTTCACAAAAATAGACAAACCACAATGTTGTGAGGTTTTTGTTTTGTTTTGTTTTTTTCAGTAAGGCCATTTCAGATGGTTGCCTTGCAGGCTTTTTCACTGGTAATTCTTCTGTCTTGTAGGATCTGAAAAGCTAGTTTTAAAATAAGTAATTGTGATAACAAAACATGATAAAGAGTACACAAAAGGAGTTTCTGTAGATTAATCTCCTTTGGGATATAATGTAAAAGCAAAATACAATGTTAACAAAATAGAGCCCAGAACTACATTACAAATAATGTCAAAATTAAGACAAGTTGGACTGGGTATTTATATTCAATAATAAATCATATTTTATATTATTGAAAAATAGAAAGCATTCATATAGGTGATTATAATAATAACTCAAAGAAAAAACTACATGAGTGTCTCAACTGACACTTGAAAGAATTTTGTAAAATCTAGCATCATTATTTATAGACACTAAGAAAATTTAGATCATTTTAAAATGCATATTTTATACAAAAAAGAACTTGTTTATAATAAAACACTGTAAATTTATTGCTATTGAAGTCAAGAACAAGGCAACAATGGTCACTGTTGTACCATGTAAGAAAATGTTAGCAAACACAACATATAGAGTAAAAGTAAGAAATTAAGTGTTGAAAATAAGTCAGGATTGTCATTAATTTACAATGATATGAAACTCCAAGATCAACTGAAAAAAATTTAGAAACAGTAAAAAAGGCCTAAAGATACTATAAAAATTAACATACAAAAACATAGATGCATACATTTCACTGCATAAGCTGTTACTTTAAAAGAATCCTACTTATAATAACTATAAAGTAAAGTAACAAAAAATACTAAAAGAAATAGTTTTCTTTAAAAATTATAAACTTCTAAGGCATAAAAATGTTTGAATAAAAAGTTATGCTTTTAGATTAAACACTGATACAAACATACAATTATAATATCTTTTTTTAATAATATGATTATTTTTAATCTTAATAATTTTTCTTTGTACTGCTAGTCACATCTTTTAAATGGGCCTAATATTATGAATGACTGCATAATATTCTGTTTTGTATATCTTGTATATTTAACTCCTCCCTTTTTAATGAACACGGTTTATCCCTATATTTTTGCTGTTCCTTACAAGTTGAAGTATTTCCTTGTACCTAATCCTTTTCCACTTGGGGTGGAATACAAGTCAAAGTATAATTGTTGATTAGAGAGTAGGCACATTAAAATTTTTGATAGACAAAATCAAGCTGCCTCTCCAGGACATAAATGGTATAAGTAACAGTTACCCTGGCACAGATGGAAAGTTTGATAGCACTTTTGATAGTGTTTCCCCATGTCCTCATCAGCACAGTATTATTGAACTCTTAGATCTGTGTCAACCTAACAGGTACAAAGATTATCACATTACAAATATAATTTTAATTTGTTTTATGAACTTCTTTTTGTATATCTATAAGTAGTTTCATTTTCTGTTACCAAAAGTATTTTCCAATGTTTTCTTCTCGAACTTTTAAGGTTTGTTTTTCACATTTATTCTTAGACATGGAATTATTTGGTGCTACCTGTTACTCCAAAAACTTTAATGATATAGTAAATTTTACCACATAAATATAAAGTTCCTATACAGCAATTTAAAAAAAAAACCAATGAATAATAAAGGAAGAAATTTAGAAGAACAATGAATATTTGAAAGAAAAACAACTGTGTAAAGAAATTATATTTAAAACAAAAATAACTATCAAATTACAAATTTCTTTAGAAGATTTATAATACCTGGTATTAGAAAAATATGTAAAATTGATATCCCATGATTGTTGGTAGCAGTATACCATTTAGAGTACAATTACAATGTTTTTCATAATTTATGATGCTTATATCTTTTAATTTGTCCCACTTTAGAAATTTGTCTTTTAGGAATATTTACTTATATGACTAGAGATATAATCAAGATCATTCATTGCAATATTACTGGTACCCATATGTAATTTAAAAATAATAATTGTTGGCCGGGCATGGTGGCTTGTGCCTGTAAGCTTCAGCCTACAAGGTGGCCAGGGCTAGAGATCGCATTTTGAGTCCCGACTGGGGCCCGTAGTGAGACCTAGGTCCAGAAAAATATAGCTGGGCTTGGTGGCGTGCGCCTGTAATCCCTGCTACCTGGGAAGCTGAGGCTGGGGATTGCTTGAGTCTGTGGTACCCTGGGCAATATGAGCCTGCGGTTCCATGGGCAAAAATAGTGAGACCTAGCTTCAAAAACAAACAAACAAACAAACAAAAAAAAAACAATAATAGTAATAATAATTGTTCATAATAGTGGAATAACTGATTAAACTGTAGTCACCCACATCTAGTGACAAAATCAGCTAATGACAAGATCATATAGTATGATCTAACTTCTGTTTAAAATTAAGCATACGGTGACATTTAGGCTGCTAAGGTTGCTTTCTCTGAGGTTTAGGATTACAGAAAACATTGCATTTCTGAAATTTTTCCCTTAAAGATTTTTACAAGCATGTTATTTTTGTTGTAAAAATTTAGTATAGATGTCACTACTAATTTTAAAGAAATTAGATAGATGGCCTAACACAAATTTAATTGGTTTCCTAGGAGGTCTGTAGGCCACAGAATGTTCCCACAGGGACTATCTTGTGTCACACTCTAAGTTGGGATTTTTTGTGGAACCCATGGATCATCCCTAATAATAATAATAATAACATATCCCAAGGTTGTATGTTTGTGCATTTCTCTAGGAAAAGCATATATACATTTCAAAATTTCAGAAGAGGTATATCTAAAATGTTAAGATTGTGTGCTTTAAATACCAATGGTTTAAAAATACCATCTCTTATCTCAAAGGTTAAAATGAAATTCTAGGCTAATCTAAATCCAAATAGCAAAATTTTCCCAATTGACTTCTTGTGTTCATCTTAATGTGAAATATTTGTATTTTGGCTTGTACTATGTTAGTGTTTACTCCTGTAAGCCCAGAAACACACTATCCTTTCTTGCTTCCACCATAAGAGCTGTTTTGGGAACTTTGCCCAATTGAGAAATAGACACAAGATAAGTAATCCACCAAAACATGAGCAGGTAATTGGAGCACGAACTCTGACAGTGTTTAAGGAAGACTTTGTGAGGCAGTACTAACACTTCCAAGTGAACCAAGAATTAGCTTGGGGAAAAATGCAGCAATGGAAACCAGATAGGACTACAATTACCCTCAGGCCAACTGAATAAACAGGTTATTTTCTTTGGGTAGTAGCTGAACTCTCTTTAAAATGTGAGAATTCCCCTAGGATGTAGAGTTACATGACAGCAATGGCACAGATAAAGCTAAATGTTGAGTGGCAGCCAGGTAGCAGTACAATGAAAGCACATTTGTGTTCAGAAGATTTCAGCAAAATTCCTGTCAAGTCACCTAAGTTCATTTTGTTCATTTAAAAAGTGAAAAGAATAAGAAGAGCTCATAGATGCAACACAAAATCGCCCATAATGTTTTTTCAGTATTCAACAGGATTAAATGAAGTAAGTGTGTGACAACTATAAACTTCAAAGTGCTATTTTAAAAAACAGCAACAACAAAAGCTGGGAGATTTCTGGAATGAGTGTTTTAGATTTAATTCAAAAAATTTTTAAATCACCTTCTGAAGTGAAACTTTAGAAAAAGCACATGAGGTCTCAGGGCTAGCGATTCCTATGAAATGTTAAGTCAGTGCAAAAAGTGTGGGACTCCTGTAACTTCCACTTTGCATTGCTAATCCAAGATTGTTAGCTGTTTTCCAATTTTTCTCTACTGACCCCAGACTGACTGGGGCTCTTTAGTTGCTCTGGTTGGCTGCCTGTTTGACTAAAAGCATTCACCTGCCACTCCTACTTGATTTGCCAGTTGTTTAATGGCACTACCTGAACCAGAATATTCCCCTCACCTGAATCCCTTGCTGGAAATTCTCACTGAGTCTTTAATGGGTTAAACTGCAAAAGGTGTTAATTTTAGAAGGTCAAAGTTAAAATTCACTTTACTTTCCAGTTTTCTGTTACATTAGTGTAGATTGTGTTTATCAGATGAGATTATTGTCACTTTAAATCCTCGGAGGATTAAGATATCCCCGAGGTTAAATTTTAATTCATGAAGGAGGAAAAAGTGAAAGGAATTTGGTGGGGGAGAAGTATGTGATAGGATGACCCTAATACCATGGAGGGGATCAGGCAAATGTAAGTAGTAACAAAGGGGTGTGGCTCTGAAGTCAAACTGCCTAATTCACAATTTTTACTAGGGCTGGTCCTGTCTCTGATTCATTTCTACTACTTGTCCAGGCAAGTTATGTAACTGCCTATTTAATTTGGTTTAAGAGACTATGGCAAATAAGCATAACCTTTCTGGTTTTTAAACATACACAAAGTAATTTAATATGAACATACTATCATCTAAATCTGACCTACAGGGACTTGCCTTCAGGTTCATGACTGCTAATCTTCATTTTTTAAAAATTGTTCCCAGAAATGGAAACCAAGGCAGAAGTTAAGCTCTCTACCATGTCTTAAAGAGGGTGATTTCACCCTGTCTGATGGGAGTGAGCTGCTATGTAAGAAAGTTAATCATTAAAGGCTTTGTTAGGTGGAGTTGGAGTGTTTAATAAAACAAAGCATCACTTTATAAAAAAATTTCTAAAAGTTGATTGCTTTGATTTTCACATTTCCCCCTATGCTGTCTACTAGAAAACTGGGGGAGAAAATTATCTTTAAAAAACAA
>PVHY01013558.1:18101-41111 GCA_004024945.1 Uropsilus gracilis | reverse complement strand
GGTGACCTTCAGCAGCTAACCTGGACTTGAGCAAGGTGGGCAGGTTTCCAGAGGAACCAGGCTGTAGGCATTGGCTCCCAGGGATGGCGAAGAGGGCGGCACGGTGAAGGGGTCCCTCCCAGAAACCTGGAGCCGGCACAGCTGACCTCCAGCGGCTAACCTGGGCGTGGGCAGGGTGGGCAGGTTTCCAGAGGAACCTGGCTGCGGGGTTGGATGCCAGGGATGGCAGAGAGGGTGGCACGGTGAAGGGGTCCCTTCCAGAGGCCTGGACCTGGCGCGGGTGACCTCCAGCGTCTAACCTGGGCATGGGCAGGGTGGGCGGGTTTCCAGAGGAACCTGGCTGCAGGGGTTGGCTCCCAGGGATGGCAGAGAGGGTGGAAAGGTTAAGGGGTCCCTCCCAGAGGCCTGGAGCCGGTGTGGGTGACCTCCAGCAGCTAACCTGGGTCTAGTTCTTTCTATCAAAGGAAAGCAGATAAAGTACTGGTACAGAATGTGGCAATAATGATACAGTTAAAAGTGAAAATAGTTTATACTTTCTCTGCTAACAAATTTGAAGACAGGGGTGAATTAGAATTATTTTTAATTATAATGTTTATTATCAAAATAATAAAATAAAAAATAGAAATAAGCTAATACTCTTGGAGGAAATGAGAATGTACTTTGATAATTGCCATTTAAGGAAACTCTTTTGGCCAAGTGTGAGAAGTGAATGCATTTATTTTGCCATGTCAAGCTCTTGTTTCAGTGCATAAAGAAAAATTAATTTTTGTTTTAATTTTGTTTGCATTATATCATGTAAGGGGTCAGAAGAACGAGTCCTGAATAAAATAGTAGCAAATAAAATAGAATAATAACATAAAAACACAAATAAGAGTAATAACATAGAAATACTAGATATAGAGATACAGATATAGGGATAGGGCTAGTAGAGAAAGAGAAACACCAGAACTAAGTAGTATTCCAGAAAGCACCTTGGATTTTTGTTTATGAAACTGACCATATTTATAGGTCAAAGGAGAAAAACAACCTGATCTCTATAGATACTAGAAAGTTTTTTAAAAACTTCCATTTATCATCACTTACACAGACACACACACACACACACACACACCCCTTGGAAAAGTAGAAGCAGGGGGTTATTACCATAGCCAACACTGAGGTGTGCCTACTGTACACCAGGCATTTCCCTTGAGTTTGTTAGAATGCCCCAACACTCGGGGGCGGGGGTAGGTGACAGTTACTATCCCATTTTATTCCTGAGGTGAGTCATGTGAAGGGCTCACAAGGTCAGAGACGTGGAGCCCAAGGTCACCAGGCAGACAGACACCAGAACGCCCACGTGACCTCTCCTGCACACACGATCCCTCACAAATGGCGGAAGCCATGTTGATGACAAGAGAGGAATGTCTGAATGCCAGACCTCTTGGGAATGGCTCCTCTTAGCTCTCCCTTGGGTGTGAATGACTTCTGGCTGCTGGTAGCTTGTTCGTAGGGGCTGCTGCGTGTTTCGTCGGCGAGAATAGACCTGGTTCAGTTCATAGTCATCTATGTGGGTCATCATGTGTAAGTGATAGTGAGGTGGCTTTCTTCCCCGTGGCGACGCTTCTGCCATGGAAACCGAAGTGTGGAGCTGGAGAGGCTTGTTTCCTGTTTGATTAATCAAATCAAGCCAAGCTCTGGGCCACAGCATCTCATAGAACAAGGGTCTAAGCTTAGGTGTCAAATTGATCACAATGCATGTTGACAAACTCAGTGATTCTGTATTATTCACTAAGAATGTAAAGTGTTACATCAGTACAGTGGGAAACTGTTTCAAATGAACTAAATAAAATTGTTCAAATTGTGTTCTAGTATTATGAATATATTGCTTGTTATTACTTCAAATGAAGCGCATGGGATATATATATGGAGATATATCTCATTAAGACAATTATGAAAAGTGATTTCTTCACTCATTCACTTTTTAAAATGTATTCATTTAGCAAGTCTTGGGGATAGGGATATGAAAATAAATGGGATGGGGGACTTCTCATTCTCAAAGATTTTCCATTATAGTAGATATAAATCTTTCCCAAGTATAGGACTTGCAGAACTATCATGGTGAGGTATTAAAAGAGAGCCAAGAAAGCCTCTCTCAGGCTAATTGGAGGCAGGGTACAGATAGAGTGGAAAGAGAGGGGGAAAGATGGAGAGAGGGAGAGAAAGGATAGTCTGTATCTATGAAACCCCTCCTTTTTAAATTGGTAAGTATTTCAACTACACATTTGTCAAAATCAAAATTGGCCCTTGTCAGTTTAAAGATATAATTGGCTTTAGTCCAGGGTTCTCGAATCAAGCAGCCAACTAGAAGACCCCAAGCAGGAGAAAGACATTCCCATTGGTCGTGGAAGGCTCTGGTAGATAGCAAATGAGGCGAGAGGGCCATTTTCCATGGAGCTGGGAAAGGTGTGTCACATAGATCACCTTGCTCAATGAGAGGTGGCCAGGAATTCCAGGTTACATTCCAGGCTGGTTAAGGTTACATTCCTGATTGAGGCTGCAACTGCACCCAAGTCAAGTAAGTTCATGTCTTGGTTTTAAGACCTGGAATTTAGCACAAGTGACTATTTTGGGCCTGTTGTCAGATCAGAGCACTCTGGAGCCAAGGGAAGATATTTTGCAGCGAATCAGTATAGCATTACAGTTCAGAAAGATCTAGAGACGGTAGGAAGGTGATGTGTGGAGATGACTGCAGAGGAAATGGAATGGGCTGGAAATAGTGGACACTGGATGACCCAACTGAATGAAAAGAGTGAACTCATTAGCATGAGCCTTGATGCCCCAGCCACCCATCCATCCGGAGGCCGAGGGAGCTGTGATCCCGGTTCTATGGGACTTGTTCTCTCCAAATCTCAAATGTTTGCAAAAGATCCAATTGTGTGCACAAAACTTGCAAATCACATAGCAAACTTCACAGGCTACTTTGATAGAGTCTCCATGTATGACATTTTCTGTTTGTTGCTTTGTTTCATAGTGGGAAGAACAAGCTGTTTGTATTCCTAACCTAAAGATAGAATACAGAAAAGTGAATTATAGAATGAAATCTTCTCCATAGGCCCAGAGGGGCACAAGCAAGGCTGGTCCCATGATAATGAGCCCTCTCAAAATGAACATTTAATGCATTTGTATAAGAAGAAAACCCACAATACCTCTAGAAGATTTACCTGGGCAACTGTAAACTAGTTTGAAAACTACTAGTTTTAGAGCAGAATTCATTACCAATGTTCTTACCAGTCTTCTCCTCACCCCACCATCAACTGGATTCTATCGCTGGGGAAACTTTGTTTCTGGAAACTCTTGCTCCTGGCAAACCGTCATTTTAGAAAACAAGTGCTTTAGTATTTGGAGTCTTTGGATTAGCTCTAGACATCACTAGCTAATCAATGCCCTGTTGTAGGACATTCTGGCTCAGCCTGCAGCTGTGACCAGATCAGAACAGTCTCAGGGATTTATCTCTAATCTGAAGCATTCCACAGAGATTGGTTTGCAATGTCCCCAAATCCTCCAATAGTGTCCAGCTGGCAAGTAACTTTGGGGTTCTGTTTAATCCCTGGCTTCAGTGTTTCTGAGCTGTGACCCACACTTACAAGTCCGTGAACTTAGGCATCAGAGTCACCCAGGGGGACTTCCAACCTGTTCGGATTCCTGGGCCCAAGCCAGACTTGTTGAAGCAGAGGGAAGACTGGTTGTAGGGCTAGTGATTAGACTGGTTAGTGTACAGTCTGGGCCCCCCAAACTTATCCACTCTAAGAGGGTTAGAGTGGATCCTAATTAGAGTGGATCCTAACTGCCACCTGCCACAAATAGACAGAGCACATTCTTAGTGTGAAAGATCTTGATGACCTTTGCTAGGCAAGGAGAGAAATGAAAGGATAATAGTTTCCAAATGGAACAACTGATGTTATCCATCCTCTTATGGGCAAATGCCCAACCAAACAGGGTTGGTCTCAAACAGGGTTGCTGGGTTCCGAAAGGTTGCCCCACATCCCGGGCATTCTGGCAGGAAACCATAGAAAAGGGGCAGAAGAACTGGGCAGGTGTGATGCTAAAGGGGCAAAATGAAAGTTCAAATCAGGACAGAGGTGGTCACTTTCAGGTTCCCCTCATGTGTCACCTTCAGGCACCTCCTCGAGTGTCTCTACATGTCTCAACTCTGTGAATCTCCTCTGTGTTCCATCCCTAGCTGGGAAGCAAGGTAGGGGCTCCTCCTTCTATCTCTCTGTTCCATATATCGTACAAAGCTATGTTCCAGCACCACCACTTTAATTTTTTTTTTAATTTTTTGTTTTTAGAGACTAGGTCTTGCTATGTTGTCCGGGGTAGTCCCAAACCCTTGGACTCAAGGGATCCCTAGCCTCAGCCTCCCAAGTAGCTGGGATTACAGGCGTGTGCCACCACGCCCAGCTACCACCACTTCAGTATCAGCCAACTGTTTTCTAGAACACTTGGTTCAGGCACTCACAAAGCCTTTAAAATTTTTTTTTCAAGGTGCCAAGGACCTAGGACACTTGGGCCTTTCCTTTTCTCCATTGTCCCAAAGTTCTGGTCCACCTTTTGACCTATAGTTACATTGTTCTCTTACTGGTTCCCATTTACCTTTCGTTCCGTAACTTTGCCTTCCATGGTCTCCTCACAATGGGATTATTGGCCCAGAGTGAGTCCCTCAAGAGTGTGGGCGGATGTTGTGGTTGACCGGCTTTGAAAAATAAGGACGGTACAGTGGACATTCCTATCCTGGAGGTAGATGTCATCCAACTGCTCATACTCACAAGACCATGCGTAATAAACCCGTGCTCAGGGAGGCAAAGAAAAGCTTTCTTCCACCCTCTTAATTTCGGTGCCGTGATCTTGCCCATTAAATGGACAAAAGGCAGATTAACAGAAGAAACACCTGCAACTTTTATTTGTAGTTAGTATTTTTATATGCACAGGACTTCACAGAAAAGAAAGCACAACTCAGAGACTGTCAGACTTTTTAAAAGAGGGTCATATTGTGGGAGTTACTAGACAAAGAAGGGATTTAAGACTTTTAGGGATGGCAAATATCTGGAGCCATTTAAGGGCAGATCAGCCTTCTTTAGTAAGGTTTGTTTGTACAGACTCATCTCAATAGTGATAAATGCTATCCTTCTCTTCCTGGTCTGGAAAAGAGAGGGTCAGAGAGCCATCGCCTACATTTGCAGAGAGGGAAAAATGGAGAGAGCTCATTCCATGTCTGCTTTTTACTCTTATCTGTTGCTTTTATTTTATTATAATTAATCTTTATATCAAAGTGGCATTTTGAGGGGAACATCATCTTATCGCCTTGTAGCAACACAAGCAAAGTTAAAATGTTTGAAGTCTAGATGTAAAGTTATAGGAAATTGTGCACACTTTTCCAAAGCAGGAAGCAGGCATCTTCATTCTCTGTGCTTTGTATTTTGCAAACTGGTCTCTGTTACCAGTTACATACTATCAGTTCCAGGAAAAGCTATAGCTTCAATATCCAATGACACACATTATATCAGTTTATTTTTAATATGATTTTGTTTTACATTTTTTCTAACATTTTACTATAAACATCTTTACATTCAGAGAATCGGAGGAATTTTCCCCTGAAATCTATTTAAGTTTAATTCATAATTATATTTTTGCACACTTATTTTAATGTCAAATCATGAAATAGCTTGCATATTTGAAAAAATACTTTGCTTGAACAAATATATTTATTTTAATTTGACTGATTTTATTTTAAGTAGACATCACCTTGCAGCATCTCTTCTCTGGAATTAATCAATTCCAAGAGGACAGGAACAAATAATATCAACTCAGCATCTATGTAAAGAGCAAAAAATGTTGTCCCTGTGTGGGGGCCGGGGATCCTATTGACAAGGTCATGAATAAGTTTTAAGTCATGAAACTGTTCTACTGAGCAAGAAATAAATTTCTTCTGTTGGTAAAATTTTTATAGCAGTTTAAACTTTTTAGAGGCATGACAGTTAAGTGAGGACAACAAGCAAAATTTAAAAAAAAAGAGAGGGGGAAAAAGGAAATCTAACTTATTTGGATCTGAGGGTGGAAAAACAAACCTGTTACATCCAAGACTTACATTGTGCTGGGGCTATCCTCTTAGTCTATGGTTTCAGTTAAAATCTACAAGGACAAAAAGGAGGCTGGAAGTAAAGTGTTAGTTTCCAACTGATTGTGGTTTCAATAGACCGAAATCCAAGGTGTGGGGCCAGTGGTTTAGCAGAACAAATAGTTCATTCTAAAATCTGAGAAATGCCTGCTGTTTCTACAGACTCCAGTAAAAAGCAACTGGAAAACAGAGTGCATCCTTAATGGGGAAATGTAAAGCCATCACCTATAGGACTCAAAACTCTCGCTTGTATTTCTCCTCATGAAGTGACTGATTCCTGTCTGTTGAAAATGGATCATCAGATTCTTTTTGGTGTTTGCATCTCCAGATCCCAAAGGTCGTGTCGGTCTGGTTTGCCATTGCCTGCTCTGACAGATTCCTCAGACACCACGTGGGATGGTGGATGACTAACTAAAGTACTGAAAGAAAATGACCAGATTTTAAATACCTGTCCTTAACCATTAACATGAACGCTGGTCAGAAGAACTTGCCCATGTGTTGGATGTCAGGGTTGGCTAGCAATACAACAATCCAGACGCAGGATTCCTTTCCACAATCATTGTGTTATCCTCGACTATTAAGTCAAGGTTTGTTCGGACTTGATCTTCCCAGAGCAGAGCATGAGCAGAGCCTGAGATCACGAGTAAGACATCACAAGTCCTGGGTGTCTGCGAAATGAAGTTCACCTGTACTCAGAGAGGCATGTGGTTTACATGTGTCTACATTCAGCACAGGAGCAAAATCAGCAATTGCCTACTAGCTAATTCTATCTTCAGCAACAATAGTCTTCAAATAACCACTGCATAGGATGCTCCCCTAGAAAATAAATGTCTTGACTATGGAATGTTCATTGTTAGATCCACTGCCATCTAGATCAATAACAGATGCATGCTAAGGACGGAGTAAATGCACATTAAGTAGCAGTCTAAATAAAACCCAGAGAATCAGGACCATTTTTTTCCCCTGACACTTCATTTGGTTTCTCTGTATTCTGCATATCAGTGAACCCAGCCACTATTTATCTTTTTCCTCCTGACTTATTTCACATAACACTATCTCTTCTAACTTTATCTGTGTTGCCACAAATGACATGAGTTTATCATTTTTGATTGCTGTATAGTATCCCACGGTGGTGGGAGAACTACAGGGACTCCACCAGAGGAGAAAAATCAAACATTATCTGAAAATAGCAAAGATGCAAGAGAATTAATTAATATCTTTTTTAATAAAAGAAAGTGATTTGATCTTTGGCAGGATGGTGCTTGCATTTAGCATTTCACAGCTTGAAAATCACTGATGGCTTCCTAATACCCCAAAGTATATCTCCATGACCTGGATTTGATCTCAGCTTCATCATTTACTAACTGGTGACTTCAAGAACATCCCTATTTACGCTGTGCCTCAGCCTTCTCATCCACTACATCTGGCAAGGACTAACAGGGTAGTAGGAACTGCGTACTTAGAACGATGCCCAGCACAAGGGTGTTCAAAAAAGCAGCGATTACACTGAGCACCACCCAGTACTCCTTTTATCACATCTCTACTGTCTGTTTTTCCCTCTCTCTCTCTGCTGTTCTTCTTTGACCATTTTTTCATCTCCCTCTACCACCCCACCCCCCATCTCCTTTTTTGTAGCCCTGGCAACTATCTAATAAGCATCACTAATCCACCAGACATGAAAGGATGCAAGCAAATGATGATACCACATGGTTTCACTTCTACGTGGGATATAGGAAAATAAACAAAACGACCAAACATGTCAAAATTAACAAGCTAATAACTGAACTTAAGCATACAGGAAGGAGGACAGAGGGAGGGAAGGCAGACTGGGGAGAGGGATGAGCACAATGAATAGAATGATGGTTCTGGGTGACATGGCGATGGGAAGAAATTCAGGGTACATTATGTGACTTTAAATAATTTTCTAAAAATTAATAATTAATTAAAAGATTTTTAAAATTAAAAAAATGGCTACATTTCAGAGACAAGCTAAGAGAATTTCTTGTTGGTCTTTTCCCTGGAAGGCCTCTCTCCAGGTTTAATCCTATTACCTAACAATCACCCTGCTGGATACCAGGCCAAGAATCCAGGGATTTTCTAACTTTATCCCCAGACTAACCCCAGCCACACTCTGTCTCCAACACTGTGTGCATGCAGCTTCCCCCTCTTCCCAGGGAAATGTTTCATGAGGGATCTAAACTGTCCCTTGCTGCATATCTGGATCTTCCGAACAAAAATGCCTGGTGTCAGCGTTGCCCGTGAATGCCTGTGCACACATAGACACCAATCTTCAAAAATCCTGCAAGTTTTTAGTATTTCCAGGACATTGGATGATGACTGGTCTCCTGTGTGGGGGCAGAGGACATGGAGTGGTGGACCGAAGCAGATGCAGTGATGGAAGGCAATTTCAAGCATTGATTGGTTCCCCTTTTTACAGAAAATTGCAGAAACATTGAATTATATGTCAAATACAAATTTCTGTTGGCAAAAAATGTACATCTGGCTACTTGACAAAAACTGTAAAAAAATTTCACATTTATTTTTTGTTTGAAAATATTGAAATTTATTATTTTTTTTTATAATTCTTTTACCTTGATCGTAAATAGACAGAGGTATTTTACATCATTATCTACCCCGAGGTTCTCCCACCAGCTTATATTTTCTTTTATTTTGCAGTTTTAAAATCTTTGATCTATTAAAGCTAAAATTCATGATAAGATCTATTCTTCATAATTTCTGCAGTTGCAAAATTATAAAATTACTTTATAGTACCAGAGAATGTGTTTCTGAAACCTCGGGGCATGGAGTGTTTTTATTCTACTCCAGAGTTACTGAAAATTTATCTTGGAAATTTTCTTTGTGGTTGCAGATACTCTCAGAGATGTGTACATTTTCTTAAGGATATTCATTTAGAGTTAAATGACCTTTGATTAGAATGAAAAATCACATGGCAGCAATGGAATACTAATACTAGTTACCTAGATTTAAAATAAAAACCACACTAAAAAAAATTATGCATTTTAGTGTATTAATTTTATTTATTAAATACCTCTTCCAAGTAGTTCTCGTTCTCCATTTACTTACTTCTATCTCTCAGACACACACTTGTACATGAATAAGTCATCTAAGCACAGAATTCTAGAAAGAGGAGCTCTGAGCACACGCGTGCACGCACACACACACTCACACACACAGGACAGACAGGAAGTTTTAAAAAGTAGGTGTAGGCCGGGCACGGTACCTCGTGCCTATAAGCTTCAGCCTATAAAGCAGCTGGGGCTAGGGATCGCGGTTCGAGTCCCTCCTGGGGCCCATAGTGAGACCTAGTTCCAAAAAAATAGCTGGGCGTGGTGGCGCGCGCCTGTCATCCCAGCTACCTGAGAAGCTGAGGCTGGGGATTGCTTGAGTCTGTGGTACCCCCGGCAATGTGAGCCTGCGGTTCCACGAGCAAAAATAGCAAGACCTAGTCTCCAAAAGAAAAATAAATAAAAGGAAAAAAATAAAAAGTAGGTGTAACTATGTCCAATATATCACAACTATTTTACCTGACGTTTTCCTGAAATCACTTTTCTTTGGCAGGAAGAAAGTGAGTGATGGGTGGAAGGATGAAGACAGAGTTGAGGGGTTCCTGAGGGAAAGCAGAGGGGTGCCCTGCTTCAAGGCAGACTTTGGAGACCTCACTCTCAGTGTGAGGCAGCTGTTTCTGAACAACACAAAATATGACATGGGAAAAAGCAGCTCTGTTGTTTGTCACCAGCACATGGGGGAGGGGGCGTAGCACACATAGTTTAGGGGCCCTGGGAAGGTGGTCCCAGAAATGGCCCCAGAGGTTGCCAGGGCACCACAGGCTAGGTGACCTCCAAGTGCATCAAGATGGTTGGCCCCCAGCACCTCAAAGGCAAACCTGCTCTTCAGTTCAGCCACCTTGCATTTGACTGGAGTCCTCACGTGCTCTGTACCTGTTCACCCACAGCCTTGGCTTCAAGTTCCTCCTGCCTGCTCCTTCTCCCCCAGTCAATCCCACCCTTGAATCCTAGAGCCTTATGACTCAGCTCTCGCCCACCTCTTCTATGGAGCCTCTACAGGCCAGTCCTATGTAAACACAACCTGCGCCACCCTAGGAAAATTAGATGAGACCCATATCCTGGTCCTCTTGCTATGTTCTTATAGGGTTATGTCCTCAGCAACTCTCACAGGCTGATGGACTGAACTGGGTCATTGGGATGGGAAGCAAGTGACCTAATCTCTTGTACCTCAGTTTTCATGTCTGTGAACTGGGGATGGTTAGACCAGTCACAAGGATCTAATGAGCTACTCGAAGGAAAATGTTCGATAAGTCTTGGGATCTATAATGGTACGTTCCCTCTCTGGTTCTTTTATTCAGAATTCCATTGGCTCTTGTGGGTTCATTTCAGGGTGATGCTTCCTGCTTCCTGCAGCCCTTGGTCATCCCTGAATACGACTCTCAGCTTGAGGCTAAGGGAAGGGAAGATGCTCAGATGTCCGGTCACAGTGTGGGGGAACAGGCATCATTTCTAGGGTTCTGATGAAAGGACTGGGGAGGTTTTGAATCAAGACATAACATTGCTCATATTGTCTGGCTGGAAATTAGAAAACTATTTCAAGTAAACCTCAGGCCCCTGGCATGAGACAGGTCAGGACAGCCTCAGCCACTTCTAAACAACCCTGTGGTAGTCAAATTTTTTGGTTTGACATTTAGAAATTTGTAAACACCGTAATTACTTCCTTTCATCCTGCCCCACCAACTCAACTTCCTCCAAAGCAAATCAAGGTCACAGTGTTATTCTTTGGAGGCTGTGCTAATTAGGTTTATTAGGGTTTCTTAAGTAGCTACAGTGTAGCCTGAAACACACCTAGAATGAACCTAAAGAGGCCAAGAGTGTGGAGACCTAGAGAGAGACTGTCACTAGACCAAGATCACAGCCAGGAAATTGTGTTCTCTGTCCAGGTTCCGGTTCTCTCCACTTGACATCAGGAGTTGGCAAACATTTGCTTGAGAGTCAGATGGTAAATATTTTAAACATTGTGGACTAAAAGGTAATGTCCTCATCTCTTTGAACAACGGTTTTCCAGGAGAGCCTGGTATCTTTTTTATATCTAAAGATGCAAAACCATTCTTAACTCTACAAAACTAGGAGGTGGACCATGTTTTTTCTGCGGTTTATTTTTATCCACTCCCCACCCTTCCCTAATGCCCCCCTCTACGCTAAACCAGACTCAAGAGGTAGTATCTTGTTTCTGCTCTTTTGATGATAAGAGGAGCATAACAAATTTATTAGAATCCTAATGTAACAAAGATTCAGACTGGTATTAAAAGCAACCATAGATGAAATGATGTGACTAGAAACTAGACTAACCATATACATTTCAGAATCAGTTCTGAAGATGACTTTAGTCCCTTGAAGTTTGGCTCATTTTATCTTCCGCATATGGAGACATCTTTATACCTCAGACTCTCTATGGTATCAACCCATGAAAGAGATTGCTAATCTAGTAAAATCCAAAGTCTGTATGTTATGATCCCTAAAATACAGACCCAGGAAAGCAGGATTACCAGTGTACACTACACATTTTTTTTCATTTATAGATTAGAAGGTTATGTTGGGTAATTCTTAGAAGTCTTCAAAGTCAAGTATATAATAACATTTTATGAGCATATCAGAGATAATATTTCCAGTGCCCTTTAAGAAAATAATCTCGAATTTGGATTTATGATTTGTATCTTCTCCACTTTCAGAATATGCATTTTGTCTCCTGCATCCCTTAAATTTTGTCTCATAAACTCTCCTGAGAGTCCAGCAACACCGACTTTCTTAAGTTTCTTGCTCTATATCCAGAGCTCTACAGAAAGTGTAGAGTGGTATTTTCTGTCATTATTGATGCCCTGATCAGAATTTGTAAAAATATTTCTCCATCCTCAGTGCTCCCTGAGCCTGCAATTGGTCTTTAATTCTTCAAATATCAGTTCGTTGCAAATTCAGGCATGGCTTTTGACAGTGAAAAGCAGTTCAAAGATTTGTATTTGGAGATTTTGAGGCATGCTGCAGGTCCTTGGAGAGATGGTTGTCAAGCAGCATTAGCTTCCATCTTGTATACGTGGTGCTGCCTATTCTGAAGACTCGTCTTAGAAATTCATAGTCTGGGCATCTGCTCTAAGACCTTTCTTATCTCACCCTTGCCTCAGGCATGCTGTCAACTCACAAAAATGAAGAGTGTACCTGAAAATATTTGTTTTCAGGCTGACTCATTGTTGAACGTCTGAAACTTAATATTGCTCTTTTTTTCAATGGCAGTTGTTTGTTCTGTTGGCTTAGGACATAGGGTTGAAATGATAAGTTCACAGTAAACTAAAGCTAAAACAGAGGCTTTTCCCAATAATGCATTTTTATTTCTCATTTCTGTTGATGGGTCAACAGCCTGCCATTCCTCATCATCATCATCATTTTCTTTTATAAAAAAAATTAAAAATGGTATTTTTTCCTGCTTACAAGGTAATGTATATTCAAAATGTTTTCAGAAAGTCAAGAAAGCAAAGCATCAAATATGACAGGCATAATAAGCCCACCTGATTTTAATTAACCAGAATGTCTATGCATCTACATAGGTTTTTTAAACAAAATATGATGACTATTGATCAGCTCATTCTCTTCACTTAATGTTGTAGCTTCTCTCCAAGGTATTGCGTCTTATTTGCCCCATCTTTTAAGGTATCCATATAATGTAAGTCACCAAATTCTAAGAAGGAAATCTCATTTATTTCATGGGTTGATAGAGACTCCCTGGATTTTTCCAGTATCCTATGTGCAGGTTTGCAGCTGATAATCTTGGCTTTTTAAAGATAGATGCTTGCAGAACTCTTTTAATATTAAAATTTTAATTGTGATAAAATGAATCATAGGGTGTTTGCGGGTGACATCATGTTTGAAACTTGAAGATGTGGTGCTTGGCCAATATGCCAGTCACAAAAATACAAATATGTAAGACTCCACTTTCAAACCATAACTGAAGTTGTCAAATTTACAGAGTCGAAAGCAAGATGGTGCTTGAAGGGTGGGCCCAAGTCAGGTTAGTAGAAGGGGACTTTTCATTTTGCAAGATGAGAAGAATTCTGGAGATCAGTTGCACAGTCATGTGAGATGAGCACTTTTAAAAACAGTTCAGAAGGCAAAATTTAGGGTTGGTGCATTTTACCAACATTAAAATGTTTGAAAAACAAGAGAATATTTAATAGCTGGGCATGGTGGCACGCACCTGTAATCCCAGCTACCTGGGAAGCTGAGGCTGGGGATTGCTTGAGTCTGTGGTACCCTGGGCAATGTGAGCCTGCAGTTTCACAGGCAAAAATAGTGAGATCTAGTCTTTAAAAAAAATGAGAATATTTAAAATTACGGTTTATTTTTCTGCACCAGTTCCTGGTTAATTATATAAACACCTTCTCTTAATGATTTTAATTATCTTGGAGATAATTCCAAACTAAGGCAATGCTACTAATTCTTGAACTTGATTTATAATTGAGGCCCTTCATTTATAAGGACCTCATTCTACCAAGTTTTAGTTGTCTAAGGTCTTAGATGCTAGCATACAGGAAGCCAGGAGAAAGACAGGAGAGGTTCATACGGCCATAGGTAGGATACAGCAATGGAAGAAAGGAAAAGCAGGGAGCAGCCTGAAACCAAAACAAGATGAGAGTGTGTTCCACACTGTGGCCAATGCCACCCTGCAATAAGAGAACGCAGATACAAATACAGTCACAGCCAAGGAGGCACTGAATAGAGGTTTCTTGGTCAAAACTTGTATGACAAGGATCCATCGGGGAACAGAAGTGTTGCTATGGCAGCCATCACATTTGGGGAAGGAGGATGATGCTACTTGCCTCCATTTCCAAAGGTGCAGGAGAGGTGTGGAAAAACACTGGTGGTCAATGTTGGGATGCTTTTGGCAGTTACCTCTACTTAGAAATCATGGTTCTGAGACTATTTCATGTTCCAACACCTCTGTAAAGAGGCATATATGGTTGAGTGACTATTTTATCTAGGCCAATTTGTGGACAAGTCATTTGCAAGCAAGTCATTCACCCAACAGCAGGTGAATGCCCTGTGTGTGCACACTTTCTGGTCTTGAGTGTTTGTGGTAACTTGTCTTGATTTTAACCACGATGATTTCTCAGCTAAAGCCCTGTTGTATTTGGATAGTTGTGCCAAGAGCCCAGGTCCAGAGATTTGGGCTATAGAAAAAAGATGATATCAGACCAAAAAAAAAAAAAAAAAGCAATGCTTGCTGTGGGATTACTACATGTTGATATTCTGGGGTCTTTCTCCCCTTTTCCAGGTAAACTGTAAATTGTGAAAGTATCAATCTGTCCACTGAGAGTTGATTTTCTATTTGAAATTCAGAAATGAAAATTGTGATTTCCATAAACTTGATTTCAATGATAGAGATAATTGTTCCAGAGAAATATACCTGTACACATTGTCTATTGCCAGGCTCTGGAGAGGATATGTTCTTCTGTGGAGATAAAAGCATTAGACTTACAGGTCTTCAAGTTGACTATTATCTTGGACACCGTTGAACTTACTATTCCGTCTTGTAGAATATCTCTATACACATGGCGGTGCTTGCTGGGTCAGAAGACACTTTAGGCAGTATCAGCACATATGCCGTATATGCAGAGAGATGGATGTATGTGTACTTGTACACACACACATGTATTGTATGTGTATAGCCATAGAGATCTTTAAATATGTATTTATTCATTGACTATATATCTTTTTCATTTGTTAGAATAGCTAACCCTCCTTTTTAGGTTTTCAAACACAACTGCACATTTGAAAGATGGTCTTATGAAAACACCACAGTTTTTAATTCGGATATGACATTGGTAGCACCTCTGTCTTAGGAAAACAAAGTAAAATATGCTTTTTGTCCTTACTGTAGCTTCCTTTCAAAACTAACCAAGGAGCAAGGGCCACGACACCAGGACTGTACACCCAAGTTGAATTATCAGAGGATTTCAGCAACAACAAGGAGACATTTTTCATACCGGAGGGAAGCCACACATTAGGAATGTGTGCGAGAACAGCCATATCATTGGACTCTAGTGACAGAAGATACTTACCACTTAGAAGCAGAGTGACCTCCAATCCCACTGTTGGCCTTCTAAGATATTTTATTTCGATCTACTTGTATTTTTCCTCTAAAACACAGCATTCATAAATTCTTTGTTCTGTCATTTCATATTCCGACAGAAGTTATAACTACAGTGTTTAATATCTCATCTCCTGACCTAATAAAGGAGTAGAACATGCCATCCCTGCCCACTGTCCCATTTCTACCATGTCTTTGCCTCTTTCACTCCCTCTGCCCCCCGCCTCATGCACTTGTCTCTCTCAGTGCCCTTCCCTTTAATACTCCACACTGAGCAGTCGGTGGAATTTTTTCAGGTCAATGTTAGTGCCAGGAATGTTGATGCATGCTCTCCTGGCTTTCTCATCTCTCTTCACCTAAAGATTTTGTTGATTTGGCATTAGTCATGCCAATAAGAAGGGCAATGTAAGCAACCATTGAAATACCTAACATGTACACGTTTGTTTTCCCAGAGACACGTTTACCTGTTTTGATTGAATTTTCTCATCACGTATTTCCAAGCTTCTCTCTCCATTGTGAAGGATTGTTTCATGCTGGATGTTTACCCAGTTTCATTCTCAACCTTCCATCGCTTGGGTGGTAGATGTCTATATTCTCTAGTTATATGAAATATGCATATGGTCTACTTCCATTTTTTTCCAAAGCCAACTATTTGCAATCATACTCCAGACACAATTTGGGAGCTGCAGGCCTTTGAGGTTTAAAACTCCCTGGAATTCCCTGAATGTTATCTCAGACCCAGAGGGCACACCCCTATTCTGCTGAGATGTCTACAAATCCCTGCACAGTGCTTCTTCTGATCTCCTTGCTGAAGGCTGACTTTCACCCACATCTCACCCTCATTCTTCCATTCCTGACCAGGGAGAACAGAGTGAGACTGACTCAGTTTCCCCAGAAGGTAGTTTTAGTGAACACATGTTATTGAAGAGTCTGAGATGACACAGGGACTTCATCATACTGTATTTGCAATGGGTGATGGGAAGAGGGATGTTTTTCTGCATTATTCTTTGCACCATCCCACAAATCTGGACACCCCACCCACACCCCTCACGTCCTGTGACGTAGCTAAGGAACCTATTTTCCCAGGAGAACCGTTCCTTCTCTGCTGCCTGAGACTATGGTCCCCTGGGGAGTTGGAGGTGAGTGTGCCTAGCTGGGCACTGAAGGAAGGCTTGTGAGCAAATGATGACTCAGCAGTTAGAGTGTTCTGAAGTCAAGTCAAGCAGGTGAGCGCCACCACCACGAGGGTTTAGGAGAGTGTCTTCCAGAAAGAGTAGCCTTTGAACTGCCCCAGAACAAGCTGAATGAAGCGAAACAAGGGACGTGGGCAGAGAAAACTGGCCATTCAGGTCTGAAAAGGACCAAGTGCACAAGCACAGGAAGTGGCCAAGAGCTTAGGGTCCCTGCATCTGAGGTGACAAAGGGTGTCCGTCGTATGGTGAGTTTAGACTTGATTCTGCAGGTCACTGGGAACAAGCAGTTTTAATTGGAGAAATGGCATAATGTAATTTAGGGAATTACATAATGCTGATCAGTACTCCTAGCTATCGTCTATTTTTTAAAAGAAATGCTCTTTCCTTCTCTCATAAATACCACAAAGTTTAGTGAAATCATTTCAGAATGAATCTTAGTTGCTGCCTTAATGTCTGATATGCAAAGGTGATTCCCAAAGTGTGGTGTGTGGACCCCCCAGTCTCCTGGGCTGTTTGGATCACACCCATATCCTGGGCCCTCAGACTTACCCTCAGGGGCTGAAAATCTGGGGAAAGCAAGCATGCTAAGTGTTGCGGGCAATTTATATACACTCATCCCAAATGTTCGCTGAGATCCCGTTAGGCTGGTGACAGAGATTCTTCTTCACCATCTTTGGATTTCAACTGGTACCCAACAAGCAAACTCATCCCGAGGATGACAACAAAACATCCCAAACAGCCATATCCCATATTTTTAAAAACAAATTCAGGGGGTCAGATCCTTTTTAGAGAATGACGACCTTCAGAGGGGACACCACTGATGTCATCAATAAAATGGGTTTTCATGGCCAGTCAGGTTGGAAATGTGACCAGACACCCCCCATGTCCAGAGCCAGCACCCCCTTAAGTGGCTTGCAGGGGTCTGGTGCTGGTGCTGGTACTGGGTACTACCTCTCCCATGGGGGAAGGTGCAGGAAACAATGTCATTTCCCCTGGCAGATGTGAGGCATCTGATCCGGCTGGTTCTGCTGGGTGGGTGTGGGGTCTCCCCCCATCTATTTAAATAAGGCTCTGCACATTTATTTTCGTTATATTTGTGATTTTTGGGCACATGTCCAGCCTCCATCAGAGTCAAAGTCCACAGCTCAAACTGCCCTCCCTTTATAGGCGGAAAATAATTTCACAGTAGTGAGCAGCTCAGGCGAGGAAAGATAGCTAAGCCTGAAGCAGTGAAGAGTTTTTTTTCCTTTTTCTCTTATTTTATTTGCTTATCTGCACAGAATGATCATCTGTGTATAATAATTATTCCCTTAAGTATGCCCCCCATCAATGATGACCCCCCTAGCCCACCACCCCACCCCGACCCCTCCAGTCACTCCAGTTCCACTCTCTGCAAGTCGTAGATCGATGTTTGACCCACTGGTCTCTTTTACTGTTTTCTGGAGCAATGTCCTTTTCCTGGGTGAGGACCTGCGCTCCGGGGACACAGCAGAGCAGGCTGCTTACATTTCCAGGAGTAACAGCGAGGCGGGCAGCCAGGCTGAGCATGTCAGGAACCTCTCACAGGGCAGGTGTGTGGCCGGTTCTCCAGGCCCCTTGATGGAGGCGCTTCCTATGGTGGAGGAGACGGTCTCCTTTTCCCCAGACCGTGTGGTCACTGGGTTCTGGGCCTCCTCATTCATGGTGGCTGTCTCCTCCATCCCGAAGTCTGTCACATGATGTCTTACAGTTCTGGCTTCTGCTGCTGGGAACCCAATTCTCAGCCACTGTCAAAGGACAAGTTCCCTGGTGGGGACAGACTTCAGCAGGTGATCGGTCCAGTTCGTCTCCTCTCCTTCTGTAGTTCCCAGCTACGCTGTGGGGCTGGGGTCACATCTCTGAGGCTTTCCTCAGCGGGAGCATCGAGAGTGAGTCTTTTCTAAGGCAAAATAAAGCCACAGGGCAGGGGATGGTCCCTGGGCTTCCATCTCCCCCACCCCGGACTCCCCTTCACCCCCAGCTCAGCCAGGGAGGGGGGAGTTAGCTTATGGCCTCATCGACTTCGCATTTGTAGTTTGGCTCCACAAACTGCAACCAGCGCATCTGAACAAAGGAAAAGTACAAGTTCAGGCTCAAAAAAAAAAAAAAAAAAAAAAAAGCTGGGTCGAGCAAGAGTCAGTTTGGGTGGCTGAAGCCTCAGCCCTCTGTGACTTGTCGCAATGGATCATGCACCCCCTCTCCACGCTGGGCTGGGTTCACCCACTGTTGCAGGGAATTGTTAAGCTCAGCTTTCTTCATCCAACGTCTGAATGGTTTTTCTTTAAAATTTTCCTATGTTTGCTCTTACTGTAAGTATTGCCCTACCAGGAAGTCAGAACTGAATTGGTAGTTTTCCAAATTGGAGAAAAGCATTTTTTTCGGAGGAATTTAAAATGTTTGAGAAAACTTGAACTTATTAGTTTAAGTAAAGTAAATTGCACGACCCGGTCTGTAAAGTAGTAGGAATCTTTCTGGTTTTGAGATGAACCCTCGCTTTGCTTTGCTCAAGATGCATTTTCTTTTTTGTTGTTATTTTTGAACAAAGGGAAATAGGCAGATAATAAAAGTAATCATAACATCAATGAAATATTTCTAATATCAAAGGTTTAGCATAAAAACCTGCTCCCTGATTTTATTGCCCAATCCTCTCTTCAGAGGCACCCACTCTGGAACTGTACTCCTGAGGGTTTTCCAGTTTGTCAATTTTTAAAATTTATTTAGTTGCTTATTTGTTTGTTTGTTTACTATATGTTTCATATCTTTGTATTCCCCGAGGAATCACCCATCACCTTCCCTCCCTGACCACTCTCTCCCATCTCCCCCCACCCCAGTTATATTTTTAGTTTGGTTGTTGGCTTGTTTGGACTTTTCCTACTGGCCTTTTGCTTGTTTTTCCTATTACCCATATATTAGTAAAGCCATTGGGTTTCTTCTGTCTTTTTCTTTCTGACTTGTTTCTGCTAATATGATTTCTTCTAGGTACATCCGTGTTATCATAAATTTGTCAAATTTGTCGTTTTTAATTGAGGAGCAATATTCCATTGTGTATATACGCCACATCGTCTTCATCCATGCATCTGTTTTTGGGACACTGGGTTGTTTCCATGTCCTTGCAGTTATAAACAGTGCTGCTATAAATGTCCAAGTACAGGTGTCCCCTTTTGCCAATTCACTTTTATCTCTTGACCTGCAATCTGGTAGGTAGACTCTGTCATGATCTGCCTCTCTCTTTTCCCTCTAATCTCTCCAATATGGCTGTGCCCCAACTACATAATTACAGAAATCTTGTTCATTGCTGAGATCTTATGTTCACATCTGTAGACTTTCTTATGTAAACTTTGGGTTTTGTCCTTCCTGGAAATTTAAGATCTTCTGCTGCCTTGTTAGTGAGACCATTCCTTAGTGTGCCCTGGGCCTTCCTCTCTCTGGTTTCCATCTAGGCTGCCATCTTGAAACAGGTGTTAGAATTAGGCTCTCTGTCCTGTACCCCTTGTCTCTGCCTTTCTGGACCCCATCTCTTTCTTGACTGGTGCACACTCCCCCAGTAGCTTTCTCTTTACGTATACCTGGATGGTCATGGTTTGGGCTGATTACATCCCTGAGAATGTCTGTGTCTCCTTAAACTTGATGCATCTCCACTGATGGGCAAATGAAAAGGAGAGAAGAAGTGAGTTTTATACAAAGGCTACACTTTGTTTTGCTTTAATTAAAGTAACATTGGTTTATACCATTACATAGGTTTCAGATGTTCAGATTTATAGTAAAATCTGTTTATACTGATTTATACTCATCATCAAAACTCTACATTCCATCTTGCACCATAAAATTGATGCCTTTTACCCACTTCCCTCCCCGGTTCCTTCTGGTAACCACTACTTGGTCTTAGCATGTAAAGGCATTTTTAAATTTTATTTAATCCATCCATTTTTTTCCTCTACCACATATGAGTGAAATCATATGATGTGTGTATTTTTCCATCTGACTTATTTCAGTCAGTACTAGATACTCTAGATCAATTCATGTTCTTGTAATTATCAGGATCTTATCTTTTTTTGTGGTTGAATACTATTACATTGTGTAAGGATATCACAACTTCCTTATCCAATCTTCTGTCAGTGGGTACACAGGTTGCTTCCAGCTCCTAGATATGGTAAGTGATGCTGCATTATCATAGCCATAGGGTGCACATAGCTCTTCAGATTAGTGTTTCTGTATTCTGCACATAAATTCTCAGCAGTGTGACAGCTGTATCATATGTTCTTTCTATTCTTAATTTAGGGGGAAAGCCCAACTGTTTTTCCATAATGGCTGCCCTATTTATATCTTCATCAGTAGCACATACTCACCAGTACATTTTTGTTTCTTTATAGCCTGGTTAATACTTTCTGTTTCTTGTTTTTTTTGATATGAGCCACTCTAACAGGTGTGAGATGTTATCTCATTATGGTTAATATTTAAATATCAATATTATGAAACACATCTTTCAAAAGATTTGGCAGCCCAGATAAATCAGGTATGAAAAGTAAGTACAGGATTTGTAGCAGGTGATGTCATCTTCATCGTTGTCGTAGGTGTATGTGTATGTGCGTGTGTGTAGAGAGACACTAGCTACAGTGTAGTTTTTTTACAGTAGAATCTTGAAACTTATCAGTATGATTAATAGAAACCAGTGCATATGTTTAAAAATGTACACATAAAAATTTGACGACTTAAGATACTGACATTGGCAACAGAATAGAGCATTATTTTTTCCTTTAGATATTTATTCAAAAGATTGTCATTAAGCTTACTCAGGTTATTATTGTTTTTGATATCTTCTTCTTACATATTGTCTTCATAGAAGCTTTTATCTCAAATATTATTTCCTGCTTTTTATTTTTTAAAAAAATATGTTTAGGCTTGTGTTCTTCTTAAAAGCTGGCATATCTTTGTATTTATGTTGCTCTTCTTGTGGGAACACCTAAAATGCTCTTCAAGCCTTCTATGTGTCCTCACGGTATCCCTGAGTGGCATTGTTATGGTATAGTCTATTCAAAGTAGTTCCAAATAGAATTTAAATGATAATTGTGATTACTGGTGACACTGATGAAAAACAAGATCACTTTTCTCCTTTAGGATCAAATTGCAGAATGAGGTTTTACGAAGCAGTGATTAAACTTTTGTATTTAGTTCATTCATTTTTGAGGCACGCTTGAATTTTCCTGATGCAGAGACAAAGAACTAAATTCAAGACTTTAGAAGACATTTTGAGTGTTGATAATAATCAATTATTTTTTTAAATTTTATTTTCTTATTGATTGCACATACACACACATATTTGTGTGTATACATATATATATATATATTAAATTGTTGTCTACCCCAAGATTCTCTTACCACCTTGTCACCTGTGAACCATCTTCATCCCTTGTGCCCATCCCTCCCCCATTTTACCCCCTCCCCCTTGCTTGCTCTATGCTTTAGTTCTGTTGAGTTAAATTTTTCTTGTCCATGTGTTTGTTTGTTTTCCCTGTATCCCTCATATAAGTGAGACCATCATGCATTTCTCCTTTTCTTTCTGGTTTATTTCTGCTAACATGATACAGGGTAGATTTTTAACACTTAATTTATTTGCAGGCCTTACACAGGCTGAGAGCAGCTTGCTCTAATACCTCAAAGAGAAGAACACACAGCAATAGGTCATTGAGTCAGATAGTCAGTGGTCAACCATCCAGAATTGGGGTGAAGAGAAGAGGTGTCTGGGGCTATTAGGGTGCTTCCTAAGATTTTCCTGCATTGGCTACTGCTGATTTTCATTAGGTCAAGGTCATTGAGATAGATGAAAACAATACAGATTTTCTTGTGAAGAGAAATCTATTTGTTTCCAATTCAAAGGAGCAACCTGTATTCTGTGAGCATTTACTTGCTTCTTTTATCGCGTGTTAGTTCTTCTCCTACAGAATGATGAGGACAAATGATGACAAAGTCACTGTTGATTGATTCAGGGTGGGGGGTTGACAGTTAGGCTCCTCTGTGTTTGGAAATAGTCAGTGCCCTTAAATAGCAAAATAGAAACATAGTCAGCTTGTGTTGGCCTCCGTAAACCTTTTTTTTTTATGTTCAGATTTTTATTGCAGCACTATTTTTTATTTAATTTTTTCTTTTTTTATTTATATATAAATTTCACAACACTGTAATCCCCAGGGTTTACATCCCCCCCCTCTTTCCCTCCTGCTCAAAGTTGTGCTCTTCAGTTTGGTGCTTAGCTTGTTTTGACTTTTCCCAAGTTTTCTGTTTATTTTTTTCACTGTATCCCATATGTTAGTGAAGTCATTTGGTTTCTGTCTTTTTCTTCTTGACTTGTTTCTGCTAATATGATTCCTTCTAAGTACATCCATGTTGTTATAAAGTCGTCAAATTTGTCATTTTTAATTGATGAGTAATATTCCATTGTGTATATGTACCACATTTTTTTCATCCAGTCATCTGTTTTGGGGC